>JARGYA010000642.1:0-67310 GCA_029204335.1 Mycena vulgaris | reverse complement strand
CCGATGTGACATTTCTTCTGTCAGTTAGTGTAGGTATGTTCGTCGGGAGCACGGGTGGCGCGCATGGGCCGCCCTATCTGTGGGGCTCTCGGGCTGGCAAGTTTCAGTCCTGCTGGTTCGCGGGCCGCATGCAGGCGGTATACGTGGGTGGGATGGGAGGGCGGGCGCGCCGCGTGGCGGAGGCGGGGGCACGCGGATCTTGAACCGCCAGTGGAGGTGATGGGGGGGGGGAGGACGAACAGGATGGACACAGAGTTGACAAATATCGATGTTCAGACGACAGAAGTGTGCACTGAACAAGTTATAGACCAAATTGCCCCAATATAAGTGCGCAGGGCACCAAAAAATCAACTGAAGTACAGTATATAAAAAATGCACAGTGCTCAGATCCCTCGAACCAGTGCTATAGCGGGCATGTGTCGAGAGTTCTCCAGACTCGATGATGCTTGACATGAACTTGAAATAAGCATTATATAGCTATTCTGAGGTCGCTCCGTATCTGTAATGCGAATAAAACGGTCCCACTCTCTGCGGAAACGGATCCGAATTACAGCTCTTTGCATATCTAATGGCACTAGCCAAATTTGAGCAATGAGAACAAATTTGATCTGCCGAGTTGTCGGGTCCATATCTCGATCAGTTCTCAGTGGATTAGGCTGATTCGAGGTGCGCTCAGCGCAGTTTTGGCAGGGCTTTCCACCAATGCCAGAGAGATCGAGTGAAACAGGACATTTGTGTGCACAGGGATTCGGGAAGTTCGGTTTGAACCAAAACTACCGACAGTCATTCCCACCTGATAATACCATGAAACCCCTTATATTATAAGGAGGTATATCCCCCTAACCTGCCTTTAATATAAGGTGTTTTAAGGTTTTTCCATACCACCAATATCCCACCTATACCTCTTCGTTTTTTTTGGATATATCCAAGATAAGACGTTCCTGAGTACCTCCTTGATCTGAATGAGTGAACATATGTTCTAGTACAATGTTAAGGAGATTCTGGACACAATCGTAGATACCACGCATAATTGCCATCGTCAACCCCTTCGGAAACACCCAGATTCAATTAAATCGGTGGAGAACTGAGTGAGGAATGACCACCTGATAATACCATGAAACCCCTTATATTATAAGGAGGTACCCCCTAACCTGCCTTTAATATAAGGTGTTTTAAGGTTTTTCCATACCACCAATATCCCACCTATACCTCTTCGTTTTCCACCACTTTTCTGAGGGGTTTCGGTGGATTTTTTTTTGATTTTGAGGGCTGCATAGTACCATTACATTGCATCTAATGGGGGGTACAACATAGTCAGTAAATTTTGTAATGAAATTTTGTACCACCGTACCACCGGTACCACCGAGCACCCTTACATGAGTCAGTAATATTTTGTGACCCGCGCAAGCTTCCACCATTACCACCAAGTGGTCTAACAGAGTCAGTAGTTTTTGTGACCTTCGTAAGCTTCCACCATTTCCACCAAGTGATTTAAGAGAGTCAGTAAATCTTTGTGACTCGCATAAATTTCCACCCTTACCACCGCCCCCGTTAAGAGGGTCACAAAAGTTACTGACCATCGTAAATTTCCACCGGTACCACAGGTTGGTTGACGAGGGTCAGTAAATTTGTGACTCCTCTACGCTACCCCACTTACCACCAATAGCATTGAGGGTGTGACTTAGCAGATTCCGCATCCACCCATTTCCACCAGTACCACCAATAGGGCCCCAAGATGCCGCGAATTTACTATTTCCTGTTACCAATACTCAGCCCGTGACTTAGCAGAATTGCCGGCCACCACTTCCACCACTACCACCTGTAGCGCTGCCATGCCGCCACAGCTTTGCTATTTCCCCCGTTACCACTGATATCTCCGCCCACGTGACTTAGCAGATTTACTGTTCCGTCATTTCCACGGTTTCCACCAGGATATCTCACACCAAGAAAATCTGTAGAATTTCGAAATACAAAAACCTATGGGACTACGACAGCATATGGTAAATGGAGGGGGACAGGGATATGGAGACAAAGAAGGGGGCGGGGGAGCAAGAGACAGAAGGATGGGGGGCATGTCAAGCATCGTCACTGTCCGACGACGAGTCCGAGTCCGCGATCCGGGCCAAGGCTTTTGGCTTGGGGACGATGATGAGGTCATGCCTCGGGGCCTTGCTTTTCTGGACCCCGTTCTCCGCTGCTTCTCTTCAGCCTGCACCACCTTCCGCCTTGCCATCAGGGCCTCAAGCTCGCTTCGTGGCAGCGGCAGTGGCAGCGGCGGTATCATCCTGGGCCTCTTGGGCCTTGGCTGGTTCCGTCGTGTGGACTGACTTGTGCTTCTTCGGGGCGGGCTCGTCGTCATCAGCGCTGTTGTTGATGATCTCGGCGTCGGGGTCGGGCTCCGGGGTGTGTCGTTTACGGGAAGCGGGGGTCTTCGTCTTCGGTCTTGGCCGGTTTCGCCACCGCGGTTTGCTGGCGCCCTTCTTCTTTGACTTTGTAGAGGGAGGCGGGCTGGTGTCGTCGTCAGCTGCAGCAGCCTTTGCCTTCTTCTTCTTCCGCTTAGGCGCCTCCTCCTCCTCCTCCTCCTCGACCCGCTTCCGCTTCCCCCCCGACTTCTTGCCTGAACTCCCACCGTCCTTCCCCTTCTTCGCTGACCCCTTCCGGTTCTTCTTCTTGGCGCCTCCTCCTTGTCCTCCTCGCATCATCGTCCCTCGCCTTCTTGTCGCTGCGGACCTTGCGGGGCTTCTTCTTGGCGTTGGCAAACTTCACCGCTAACTCAGCCTTGTCGCCAGCGGAGACCGGCTGCCACTTGCAGGTGTTGGCCTTGAGCCGCGTGAGGAGCTGGCGGATAATGTCGGAGCCACCGGAACCCAGCTTCGAAGGTGCCTGCATGACGAAGTTGGGCGGTAGCCCAACCAGCTCGACGCCCAGCGCATGGCGAATCTTCTCCTCATAATTGATGTATTCCATCATCAGGTTTGGTTTCTTTGTGATGAGTCCTACGCAAAATGTAAGTCAGCAATAGAAGGAATAGAGGCTAGGCGGGAAGACTTACGAAGCCCATCCTGAATCATCGCCACACACTTGCTGCGCCGAGCCAGGTGCTGTTCTCGTCGTCCGCTCCTTCCATCAAGCACACATACGCACTGAATTGGAGGCCAGCTGCGTCTGGGACATCTTCAGGACACTGCTGACAAAATTGAGGAGTTGTCGGTCCCGAGGACGTGGGGTGGTGGTGTCGCTGACGCTGGATCCTGCGACGATGAGGATGGCACGTGCGCCGGTACGGGATTCCATGTTCACCAGCTATTAAAAAGCATGATCAGCATGCCACACCTACCACCGTTTCCACCGATTCCACGGCTACCACACGTCCTCGTTGTAGACCTTGTCAACTACCCACGTAACATCCTTCGCCGCCTCCCGGTTTGAGACCCGTGTTCCCTTGTCCTTTGCCTCCTTCATCTGTAAAAATGCTTGGAAGATCTTTCCTTGTCCTCCTTCGACTTGGGACTCGCTTCCTCCTCCTCCTTTACGAGTCGCTGTAAGGCGGGGAGAAGAAGACGTTCCCCTTGACCTTTCCTACGAGGAAGGTTAATGTAGTTGGCGGCGCCGATATGTTGAAATCTTACCCTCGTTCATCTCCACCCCCTTGTCCCAAACCAACGCCCGGAACATGCTGTCCTTCCGCTTGGACTTCATCTGACTCCCCCTCGAAATGCGGCCTCCACGTCCTTCAGCGGAAGTTTCAGCTCCGCTGCCAGCTTCACACACTTCTCTGATACCTCCACCCAATGAGCTGCTAGCGCATCCTGAAGATCTTGGCGGGCAGTCTTAAGAACAGTGCGTTTCTGAGCTGCGGTATTCTTGAACGCATTCGAGCCCGCAGGAGTCGTGCTGGTGCCTCCGAGTGTTTATGTGCTGCTTCATCGCCAAGGGGTTCCGATCCCGATGCGAAAACCCATCCATCCAAGTGTAACAGCGCCCGGAGGAGGTGAAGCGGAAGCTGGAGATTGGGACCCGTGGGTATTTGGGGAGCGCGAGCGGCGGGACTCTGGGGAGCGCGAGGTGCGGGCATCCGGGGAGCGCGAGCGGCGGGAATCTGGGGAGCATGAGGTGCGGGTATCCGGGGAGCGTGAGCGGCGGGAATCTGGGGAGCGCAAGGTGCGGGCATCCGGGGAGCGCGAGCGGCGGGAATCTGGGGAGCATGAGGTGCGGGTATCCGGGGAGCGTGAGCGGCGGGAATCTGGGGAGCGCAAGGTGCGGGCATCCGGGGAGCGTGAGCGGCGGGACTCTGGGGAGCGCGAACGGCGGGACTCTGGGGAGTGCGAACGGCGGAGCCATAGCACTAAGATTTAGTCTAATGCACATGGCTCTAGCCATAGGAAACATTATCTAATGCCACGGCTCCAGCCATGGCAATGGCTGGTGCCATGTATTTAGTCTAATGGCGTTTAACTACCATTTAATGGCAAAACAAATGACTGCAAGTGGGGCTGAACCAGGAACCTTCTGAATACAGTTCTTTATCTCATCCTCACCATTACCATCTACACTAGAGTGACCATATTGTAGTTATTTTGCTTCCCAGCTAGGGTAAGGCCAGCCTTACCCTACCTGGAACTGCTAATGCCCAGACCTAGGGCAGGCAAGCTGCCCTAGGTCTTCGAAACTGTATTAACATGCTTAGTATGTGTTCTGAATATGTTCCCAACCCCAACCAACACTAACCCAACGGAACTAACCTAACCATCAAAAGCTTACAAATCACCTTCAACAGCTTTCAACAATATACCTGGGCCCTAAACCTTAACCAACCTAACCACTAAACACTAACCATTAACCACTAACCACAAACACTAACTGGCCCCTAAGGCGGGGCCATAATGGGAGTATTACATGCTAATTTTGCACTGTAGAACAATGGTCTATCTTCGTACATTACTTACTTATTTATGGTTACCTAGCTCAGTTAGTTAGTGTCTGCTATTAGTATTTGATGTGATACCGCAGGGTCTGGGGTTCAATCCCTACCCTGTCTTTTATTATTTTACCCTTGTCCTGAAGACTATTGCCATGGACCTAGCCATCCATGGCTAGTGCCATGGCAATAGATAGCATATCCGTTGGCTAGTACCATGCCACCAGTCTAAATCCTAGAACCATGGGTGACCGGCGGGACTCTGGGGAGCGTGAGGAACGGGGCGGAGGAGGCGGAGGGGGCGGCGGTGGAGGCGGAGCAGGAACTGGGGAGCGCGAGGTGCGGGCATTTGGGGAGCGCGAGCGGCGGGTCTCTGGGGAGCGCGAGGTGCGGGGCGGAGGAGGTGGCGATGGGGGCGGAGCAGGAGCTGGAGATTGCGAGCGACGGGTATCTGGGGAGCGCGAGCGGTGGGGCTGTGGGGACTGCGAGCGGCGGGCATCTGGCGACTGCGAGCGGTGGGACTCTGGCAACTGCGAGCGGTGGGACTCTGGGGAGACTTGATCCTCATTGGCAGTGGCAGCGCTCTGCTTGGCCACGGCGGCGGGGCCGGGGCCGGGCGTATTTTCTGCAATGCCAAGAGGCTCAATCCTGTTTTTTGTTGGTTAGGAGACAGTCATAAAAAAATGAAGAAGAGTGGTGGTAATGGTGGAAAGAGGGGAGTGGTGGTAACCGTGGACGTACCCCTCTGGAAGCTTGTCCGGTATGACAGAATCCTCCTCCTCCTCGGAGCCACAGACAAGAGGCTTGTTGTAGTTGTCGTCCTGCAGCTCATTGTCGTCCTGCAGCTCGTCATCGTCCTGCAGCTCGTCTGGGTCCTCCTTTTCCTTGTCTGCAGAGTCGTCCGTGATTGACACGATGGCTGGGACCAGGGGGTCGGCTGCTGGCTGACCACGTAACGATCGTCGAGTAGACACCGTGCTGGGGGCTTGGGTGCTGGGAGCGGTCGCCTTGGCTTGGCTTGAGGCTGAACTCCTCAATGCACGTCTGGTGGATTTGCCTCCCGTGGGCGCTTTGTTCTTGTTGGTTTTCGAGGTTTTGGCCATGTTGCTAGACTATGTCAGCAGTTGAAAAAGTCCTAGTGAAAAACATACCTGCTGTGTTTGAGATCGAGAGTTGTTGTAGAATGGTATCAATGGCAAATTGTGTGAGATAAACATCACAGCTGGAATCACGAGACCGGATTCCACCGTTTCCACCATTTCCTACTCATTATCTGACTGCAACAATTCCGCTGTCTGACTCAACACATCTCCCAAGTCAAAAGCAATACAATTCAGACGTCGTAGCGTGAATTTACATGAGTACATCAGGACAACTGAAACAACATTCAGGGATTACGAATACTACCACCATTACCACCGCTATCACCCTGCACCTCGTTTACGAGATCATTGAAGTCCGCGTCATCCTCGTAGTGGCCCCACAGATCATGAGGATCTGGGGTTGCGGGGACTTCGTCGGGGTTGGAGTGACTGTGTCGGAGAAGATGGCCGACTCCTTGACGGCGGGCCTGCTCTGTCAGGTCGGGTCCACAACGGCCTTGACCATCTGAAACCCAGTCGACATACCCGGCGGCAAGCTGGCTCGGTGTCATGTTGAACCGGGCTGCAATGCGCTGAGCAAGCCCATCCCCACCCTCCCCATCAGCAGCAACTTCTGGATGCGCAGCATCTCCACGCTCGACGTCCGCAACCCCTTCACGCGCTGCTTCCGCAGCCTCTGCACGCTCCACGGCAGCTAGCCCCTCAGCCTCTGCTGGCAAGTACCCCGCTGCAACGAAGGCAGCGAGTACATGCTCAGTCGTTGCGAAGAGAGTCGCGGATGGATCTCTTTCGTGGATGCGGACCAGTTGAGCATGTGCAGGCCCATACTTGTGGTGGACAGTGTGGCCGCCACGCGTCGAGAAAAAGGAGGGTGATGAAGGTGGGGAGGATACACGGCCAGGGCTCGTGGAAGGTGTAGTGGCTCGTGCCAATTCAAGCTGGTCTTCAGCAGGCTCTGCAACAGCTTGCTCCAGGGCAGAATCCAGGCGGCTAGTATCAACACCTCCACCAAAACGCAGGGTGTGTCCAACAAGAAGATTTGGATGACTCATAACTCCACGCCTCGAAGTCGGTGAGCGAGGGCTGGATGGGGTGGCACGGGGTGTACGTGGAGACAGAAGGATCGGAATTGAGGTAGTACTGGTGTCTGTAATGAGGGGAGGAGAGTCATCTGGGTAGGGAGGAGCAGCGTGGAAGTCGGGATTGGCTGGGTGAAAGTGCTCTCCTAAAGCACATCTGGCGTGCCATGCGGGGAGAGACTCAGCCACAGAGGCATATCGAATGCTGCCACAGCCCGAGATCCCGCTTGATGCTCTTTTGCAGCTTTCCCTGAGATCTAACAGTCAGGCTTTTTGCGACATGTAAGAAAAACTGGACGCACCAAGATGTGTAGTTCCCTGGGCCTGGAAAACGGGTCCGGGGATCCACCGCAAGCCAGACAACAGTGCCGGCAGTCTCTTTCTTGTATCCGGCGTCGGGATGGAACGGGGGATCACAATAGAACTGAGACGACATGAAGAGCAGAAGAAAGAACAACCAACTTTTGACAGGTCATGTGCCTGATGTGAGCACTGTACCGTCATTACCACAGTTAACTCGGGCAAAGTACCAAAGTTCCACCATTACCACCATAGCATTGGCAGACACAATATAGACACAATATAGCATATTTCTGTCATAAGAATATTCCTTGGTGAAAACGCACTGGGTACATGAACACCGTCTGCATAGCATGTCCAGAGAGCCCCTTACATGCAGAACTACTCAGCCCCAATAATGAGAACGGTCTGCTGAGTATTCCCTGCTAAGAATGCATCTCTTTCTTCAGTATCGTCAGCTGTAAAGGCAATGATGTTGTCCACCTCGAGCCGACTCGAAGTTTGATCAAAAATCTTCACGTTTGCAAGATGCCCTACACTATAGAATTCAAGTGTCAGACAGTATATCTGTTGAAATGACGCCATTCCACAGTTCTCAATATACTTCCTGCAGAAATGGTTAGCTGTAGACAGCCACGCAAGGGTGATGATAGCTGACTGCTGCCGCTTTCTAAAGTATATTGTCTTCAGGAAATACTCGATATGTGATGGGTAGACACACCTTTCCTGATAGAGCAGATTGTCCGTCTGTTGTTTGACCTTTCTGGCCTGAATACCTTCAGGGGAGCTGTGTTCTTTTGCCTGAGCCATCTGCTGCCAAATGCGAGCCTTTTGGCGCAATACCTCTGTGTTTCTGGGACTATTTAATGTCATTCTCCAGATGTACGCCCAAAAAGTACTTTTTGGCGTATTTTCTCAATGTTTCTTTGCGATTGGATCCCATGGGTAGCGGAGATGGCTCAGAGGCAGGAGGGGTGGCTGCTGGAGTTGTTTCCACAGAGTGAGAAGACAAGAAAATATGCGAGATGAAATTTGAGAACAAAGGTTCACCTAGTTTATGTGTGTGCACACTTGGCCTCAGTCAATTCGCGTCTCAGATACCAAATCATTTATTTCATTTCCTGTTGCCTATATAATGTCATAAATTTGAAACATGTTGTACTTGGAGGCTTTCTGAGGCTTCAAAAAAAAACTCTAGCTTTATACTATCCATTAGCGTCCAGGGCGATTTTTTTAGGAATGCACCGGATGTTGGTCCGAGCATCGGAGTTCGTACCGGTTAAGTATTCGCGACTCTCGTGATCTGAAGGTTCTGTGGAAATGGTGGAATCTCATCAACATTTCGGTGGTAACAGTGGAATCATATGTATTGTTGGAGAGGTTAACGATGGTATTCGTGGAAGCGGCTACATTCCCCTCTAGTCTACGCATCTACACCAACTCATCAAGCCAGGAGTATAGGGACACTCCACCCTCCCAGCGCGCCTGATCCTCCACCTTCCCATCCTTCTTCGCCCCCTTTGACTGAGACACAAGATAGCTCTCTTCGGTCTTGAAGCCGTGCTGCACCCAACGGAAAAGACCACCAGCGGTGTACTGGGTGAAAGAGTACCGACGTTCCCCAGCACAAATGGGGATGTTGGAGTGAAAGATTGTCGCACTTGGGATAAGGATTGTTGTTCCGGGTGGGAATTCAAGGATGAGACGGCAATCCCAGAGAATGAGATGCCCACCCATGGTATAGTCGAAGTCTCCGACGGAGGAGATGGCGCACCAGCCGAAGGAGAGGTTGGCGAAGTCCCGATGGCCCAGCGCGCATGTCTGAGGACCTAGATTGAATGTACATGCGGACCAGATTCCGTTGATGAAAGGGCGTTTCAGGTGGGTATTGCAGGCATAGAAGGCCTGCATATTGATGACATAGTAGTCATATAAATGAGGTGACCAATTCGCAAAGACAGCTAGATGAAGGTAAGCACTAAATTGGAAAGATACAGTAGAGGGAAACTCACCCGTTGCGAAGCCTGCAAGCCGGATGAAGGCCGAGTTGCTCAGCAAGGAGCAAAGCACGGCGGTATTGATAATGCCATTGACGAATGTGCCTGGCTCAAGCTGTCCCCCGCCATGGGATTGACCTGTTGTGAGCGATGTGAAGTTGCCGCGACGGTGATACGTGCGTGCCTCGGATATGGAGCACTTGGCCCTAGCTTCTTCCATGGCTTCCATGGCGGGTCGTGGACATCGGCCATGAAATCTGGATGATCTTCGTGACCCGTAAACACAGCAGAGACTCGCCCAGCGGCATCGACGACGGGGCGGGTCATACTGAAGGACCGAGGATCAGCTGTCAACTCAGATGCGAGAGAAAAGCACGCACGGGCCGAGATACTTTTCCAAACGGAACCCGTGGAACTTCGCATGTTTGCCGAAGAAGTCGGGCAGCTTGTGCGTAGGCTGCCATCCCTCCTCGCAGACACCTGCCTCTGCCTCCTGCTCCGAAACACCGTCGTCGCGCAAGCCAATCCAGCCCGTAGATGCGACTCTTGTGTCCTTGATTGAGTATGTCGAGAGTTTGATAGGTGGTGCATGCTTCTGGACACGGCGTCATTTGTGAGCTGCAGGGGATTTGTTGTAGGTGAGAGTCCGGGTGTTGGCGCGAGCAGCAAGGATAGTTGTCTTCCCAGGCTGAATGGAGGGAAGATCACCGGAGTCTGGCTGAGATAAGTCCTCGTGGTTGTCCGAGAAGAAGTTAGATGAGACCAGGGTGTATCCTGAACACGCACTTTTGAGTTTGAGGCCAATATGCATTGCAGTGGAAATGGTGGTAGGAGGGGCGAGGATCTGGTGGAAAGGAGGGTAAAAAGCAAATTAAAAGACCCCATCAGTGGCAACACGGACAAAGGGTGACAAAGGATCACTTACCACCGATCATTGCTCACTTCCACACATACCACGAAGACCTTGTAAATTCACCTCTGCTCACTTCCACAAATACCACGAAGACCTTGTAAATTCCATCACTTCCACCAGACTCGGACTTGAGAACACATCAAGAGGATCACTTACCACTGTAAATTCCACCACTTCCACCAGACTCTGACTTGAGAACACGCAAAGTAAAATGGTCACGTGCAGGCAACCAACAAACTTTGTCTTCGTGTCTTCACGCGTCACAATGGCGAAGGGCACTCCTCTGGCTTCCCGGGTGCACCGTGCAAACCGAAACAGGCATGTTCGAACCGTTGTCGGTGTCAAGCTCCGAAATGGAAGCATCCAGAACCAAGTCAAGACCCTCACGCCGAAGCAATGCCAGGAGCTGCATTACGCCACCAACCTCCAGGTTCTTGACCGTATTAATGGTGAGAGGGTCACAAAGAACGCTCTGTGTATGCTGCTAACCAGCTCTAGACTTGTCAGAAGAAAAGCGTCGACAGTTTTTTTCTCCTTAGGGAGGCTCAAGGCTTTGACGACATGGATGAGGGCAATAGCCACGAAATGACCATCAATGAGGCTCTGACCGGAAACATCGAGTTCGACATCAGCCACGCCGGTGGGGAGTTCCAGGACCAGCTGAAGCATGAGATGGGCAAGGCCAGGTGTGTGGACTTCATCTCTCTTTTCTTTACCCAACGCTCATTGAGAAGTACAGGGCAAAGGATACCCGGACACGCACAGATGCGACCCTTCGACGTGTCCTGGGATTCAGAGGCCAAATGAAGGCAATAACTGACGCGTACATCAAGTGGGGCGCAACACAGGGAGAGTACGGTGCAGACTCACCTGCAGTGCCGCCCTCCCCCACCTCAACAACTGCTGGGAGCGATGGTGTGTATAGTATCAAGGTCGTAGACATGTTTAGTGCATGTCATTCCTCTTGATTTCGAGCAGGACTGAACGTTCTTGTAGGTACCTACATTGTGCATGTACCTTTGCTGACAACGGACGCGTTTGTTACATCCTCGTTGGTGGGACGGGGACGGACTAGGTATCTTCCTATCCCTTTGTCGGCATGGATTTGTGCTGCTCGTGGCGGACATGGTCAGGAGTGGAGAACAGTAAGTGTTAACGGTGGTATTGGTGGTATTGGTGGTACATATTTTAATCTCCCTCCAGAGCGAAATATCCTCTGGCAATTGTTGATGCCTTACTCGATGCATTTGATCCAGACGTTGGGAGTGGGTACGATATTGGATGTGGCTTCGGGACGACTGTGCGCAATAGCCCAATGGCAGAGAAGGCGGCAGACCTCAACTTCAAGTCGCTAGTGGGAGCGTTCCATGGCCATGCCCATAATCGGCGTTGCCAGCTGGCGTTCCTAGCCACATATGTCCCTGGGATGGGTCTTGAGGACCTGGAGGGCTGTGAGCGGTTCTTTTCCAAGTCAAATGCCTTAGCACGGTCAACCCGATATGCAAGCGTCTTTCACAGGCGCCAGACAATTTCCACTTACCTGGCACACACCGATACTTTTGATACCTATGCGAACCTCAGTGAGCCGGGCTCTGTTTCCCTTCCGAGCACCCAGCTGATCGTCCGCCCTCTAGGTACTTTCCTCGTTAACAATTACATGCAAGCCGTGGAAATCCTTGACGGGGAGGCAGCACTTCATGTTGCGATGGCTCAATTGGGGGTGCAAGATGTCTCAGAGTTTCCTGAGCGGTTGGAGCAGGAAAAGGAATATCTCAACGGACTTGGGAAGGAGCCAGAGGAGGAGACTGATCAGATGGAGTATCTGAATCGGTTGATCAAGCTCATGGATAAACGGTGCGTCTATCATTCGGCGTTATACACACTATTCTAACAAGTTCCACCATTACCACCGACCATAAAATTCTCCCACTACCACGGCTACCACCATTACCAGGGAGATATTTGACACACGTTGTGCAGAGAATTCCAAGTCAACAAAAACCACACGTCGACATGCACAGGAGAGCTATGACCGAGCGCTTGCAGATGTTCAAGAGAGCGAGGCGAAGATGGGAATTGATCCACGGTGGACGTTGGAGAGCAAAGAGTGGGACGATGCGGCACTCCTGGTTAGTCGAAGACGCTATCGGCTGTCCATCAACCAGCTGGAGGCCCTTGTCCTCAAGCGCATGTTTGAGCTCACAAAGATGAACATGTCTGGCACAGGTAGGAATGACATCGCTCCTGCTCTATCGCTAGAATCTAACAAGTCGCCAGGCTACAAAATGAGAAAGCATATTGCCAAGGCTCTCCAATCCCGATCCCAGGCGATTCGAAATGGGCTAGCACGATACAATGCCGCAGCAGCGGCCCTTGTTCCACCCGCACGAAGCCTGACCTGGACCGAAGTTATCGACTACACCTTCCTTTCCGAATGGGACCTTCTTCGAGACCCAGAAGGCAACGCCCAGCTTCTTCCATGGGCTACGCCGGCTGCAAGACTTGTTCTGGACATCTACTTCAAGATCGAGCGTGCAAGGGAGGAGATTGAGCGTCTGAATGTGGAGATTCGGCGCCTTGTGACGTACATTCGGGACGAGAAGGAGATCCTGGATAGCCGGGCGGAACTAATGGAACGCACGGACCCAGATCTAGCGTACTTCGTCCGCCAGTACCAGTGGAAGCGTGGACGCTTCAACGCGGGCCACATCCAGCGTCTCGTGGCGATGCAGAAAAAGCTGGGACAACGATTCACAGGAACACTCCAGCCGGGGGAACGGATCCGGGGCCCTATCCAGACAGGTAGGGGGATGGAGGGGATGGATGATGATGATGACGAGGCGGAAGCTGAAGAGTTACGGGAGTTGGTGGAAAGATTGGGCAAGGAGGAGGAGGAGGACACCTGGGAGGACTACATCGGGGAGGAGGCAGAAGATGAGGAACTTTCGGAGATGCTGGAGACGGTGCTAGGTGTCGCATCTGATTCTGGCGTTGTTGAGTAGATAATTGGTTGATGGTGGTAATGATGGTACTGTAGTCTGCATATGGTGGAAACTGTGGAAACAAGTCATACTGTCTGAGATATCAGTGGTAACGGGGGAAATAGCAAAGCTGTGGCGGCATGGCAGCGCTACAGGTGGTAGTGGTGGAAGTGGTGGCCGGCAATTCTGCTAAGTCACGCGGGCTGAAGTATTGGTGGTAACAGGGGAAATAGTAAATTCGCGGCATCTTGGTGGCCCTATTGGTGGTACTGGTGGAAATGGGTGGATGCGGAATCTGCTAAGTCACACCCTCAATGCTATTGGTGGTAAGTGGGGTAGCGTAGAGGAGTCACAAATTTACTGACCCTCGTCAACCAACCTGTGGTACCGGTGGAAATTTACGATGGTCAGTAACTTTTGTGACCCTCTTAACGGGGGCGGTGGTAAGGGTGGAAATTTATGCGAGTCACAAAGATTTACTGACTCTCTTAAATCACTTGGTGGAAATGGTGGAAGCTTACGAAGGTCACAAAAGACTACTGACTCTGTTAGACCACTTGGTGGTAATGGTGGAAGCTTGCGCGGGTCACAAAATATTACTGACTCATGTAAGGGTGCTCGGTGGTACCGGTGGTACGGTGGTACAAATTTTCATTACAAAATTTACTGACTATGTTGTACCCCCCCATTAGATGCAATGTAATGGTACTATGCAGCCCTCAAAATCAAAAAAATTTCCACCGAAACCCCTCAGAAAAGTGGTGGAAAACGAAGAGGTATAGGTGGGATATTGGTGGTATGGAAAAACCTTAAAACGCCTTATATTAAAGGCAGGTTAGGGGGGTATACCTCCTTATAATATAAGGGGTTTCTTGGTATTATCAGGTGGTCTTACTGATAAAGCACATAGTTTTTGACGGGCTCTACAGGTGAAAATCCTGGCAATTTCTCGAAAACGATGCTTCAAGATCAATACCCCAGCCTCCCCACGATACTGACGACGAAGGACAAGCGTCGGGCCCGATGGCGGTGCGCTGACCAAACATGACCAACGCCCACCGTGACCATTGAACGCCATGCCTGCTCCTTCCAAATACCTTGACCTAGTATGCCACAACAGCCCGCGTCGGCCATCGCCGCCCTCGGCCTCAGCGCTGCGCACCCTTAATGGAGGAGCTCGTCAGTCTAAGCGCCACGGCGGCTCGTTTCCAGGCGCGTGCTTTCTGCTATTCTGCCAGGTATGCTGACGTGGATGGGAGCGCACACGGCATTGATAAAACTCCAGCGCCGCGCGCTCGACACCTCGGCGCTGTCCGCACGCAACGCACACCTCGAGGCGGAGAACACGTTGTTCAACACCGAGCTGAGCGTCCTGCGTGTGCACCCTCTTCCCTCCCCACATCCTCCTCTGAAAGCGGCAAAGACGCCGTCGCAGAGCTCACCCTCTCCCTCCGCCGCCTCAGCCCCAAGCTTTCGCTTACCGAGTCCGCTTTATCGGAACACGGGCTGGCGCTCTCCGAGGCGCGCGAGGAGGAGGGGCTGCTGCGCGTACGCGCGCTGAAGCTCGAGGTCCGCGAGGCGAGGGCGGAGGCGGCGCTGAACGATCAGGTGGTGCGTGAGTACGCGGCGTTGGTGCGGGGAGCTCGAGGGGCGGGGGCCTGCTGCTTCTCCTCCTGCTACCGAGGACGCCCACACGGACCCAGAGGCACAGCACCTATCCGCAAAAATGCGGCTCTCGTCCCTCTCCGCGTCCTTCGCCGAAGAGTCCGGCGCGCTCGCCCTGGTGCTCGAGGGGAAGCTCGCAACGGCCGAAGCGCAGGGCGCCGTCGCGCGCGCGCCAGGTTTGAGGTCGAGAAGGCAAGTCGAGAAGGCAATGGTGGATGATCGGAGCGCGGCAGAGATGGTGGAGCCGTACATGTGCGTGGTCTTTGCTCTGTCTTTTCGGCGTGAGGCCATACTTGCGTTCTGTTTCCTTTATCTCGTTCGTTCTGCCTTCTTCGTCCTTCGTCCTTCGTCCTTCGTCCTTCGTCCTTCGTCCTTCGTCCTTCGTCCTTCGTCCTTCGTCCTTCGTCCTTCGTTCCGCGCCCCTGGTTTCGTTCTTCGCCCGGGCTGCCGTCTAACCTTGATCGCATCCGTCCTGCCTTCATTCCTCGTTCTCCCGCCTGCGGGCCTGCGTTCTTCAGCGCGTCGCGTTCTTCTTTCGCCCGTCGTCCTTTATCGCATCCTCTCTCTGAAAACGGCGTCAGTTAGAAGGAGAATCGAGCGCAGAGAGTACATCATCGTACTTGCCCTTCGGTTCCATTCATCAACTGCTGAGACCCCGCCGCAAGTCGGCTTACTTCGGCCCTCGAACGCCGGGAGATATGTACCAGTGCGTACCGAGGAAAGGCGTACACCAGAGTCCACTTCCAAGGCCGCGTATGTACCTGTAAGCTGTGTCATTTTCACAGGAGCCGGCTACAGTCTAGGCTCAAAGACTAATAGACTCGAATGAATGAATGAACCCTACCTCGCATTCGAGTGAGTCCGAGGCAACACAGCGCTGAGGCGGTTATGGGTGGCGTTCAAGCGATGCTAGGAGCTGTCCCTTCGTTCAAGTGGAATGCAACGACCCGGACGCGGACTTGGACGCGCAGTGAGCCCACCATCCCATTGAACGCAAATCCGAGTCTTCGAAGTCTCCTGTCAGACGAAGGCCGAAATCGGAAATCGAGACTTGCATCGAGCGGTAACGAGCCCAAATGATGCACCAGGATTGGGAGGCTGTCAGTACGCAGGTGCGGAGTGAAAATGAAACACGGACCTTGCGGCTCAATTCGCATTGTACCAATTACCTAGGAGGGGGAATCGAGGGCAAGCGCTGCGGCGTCGTACATGCCCGCACCGTAGCGTGTTCGGTCAATCAACCAGTCATGAATTGACTGTCGAGATCGCGCCGCAAGTCGGCTTGATTCGGCCCTCGCATGCGAGAAAACACATCAAGTACGCAGCAAGTGGGGCTGTGCACCAGTCCAGATCCGTGGTCGAGAGTAGGTACTTGCAATGTGTGCCTACCGGAATCCAACTCTAGCTCACCGCTGAAACGCGCGCCGGCTAGACAAGTCAGGATCGAGTTGAAATGAATACATAAATCTCACTTACCTCGCATCCGAGTGAGTGCGACGCGATGCAGCGTCGGCTACACGCCGTTGTTCCGCGGCGTTCCTGCGATGCAACGACAAGCCGGCGAAGAGAACGCGGGGTGCAGCGAGGAAGTGGAAGGTAACGACGCCGCCGCGGGCTCGGACCCGCACTCGCTGCGAACCCACCATCCCATTGAACGCAAATCCGAGTCTTCGCAAGTCTTCGGGGCTTGTCAGATGAAGGCCGAAGTCGCAAGTGGGCGAGGACGAGACGCACCGACTAAATACGTGCGGTCTGCAAGGCTGAAGGGGATCACATCGACAGCGTTCTTGGGCCTCGTTCGGGCGCGGACTGGCTTACATTGGGTTTAGTTCCAGCGCGGGCTGGCCTACTTGAGTTTAGAAAGTGAAGGCGCCGCGGCCCCACTCCGCCCGAGTATTTACAAGTGAGCAGAATTAATAACTGACAGGGGCAAAGGGAACGATCAGGAACTGGTGTAAAGGTAAGTGACACTAATGCGACTTACTTCGAGCGGATATATTGAGTGGCGGAGGCAAAGAGGAAGTTCGCGCTATCAGCACAGCTCCACGCGCGCGCAGAGGCGCAGGCTCTTCCAGCGAGACACCGTGCCCGATTGGCTACAACGGAGTGGGCAGACGCGACGCCGAAGTCCCGGAGATGAATCGCGCATTTACCGCGCGCTACTCGCCACTTGCACAGGCCGTCATCTCCCACCACACACACTCCCCGCAGACCCAAAAAAAAGAGGGACAGAACAGAAACTCACCATCCTCGTCGCGACAGCTATACAGCTAATATGGGCGTGCGCGTGCGCACACATCCGCAAGCCAGTTGTGTACACTCGAGATAACGTCATAGACGAGCAGACAGCCTGCGAGCACACTATCACCATATTTGTATCGAAACGCACGGATGGAGACTCACGGTAGGATCCGGATTCACAAGGAAGCGCTGGTCGGTGAGTCGCACGTGGAACGCGGACTTTCCCACCGCTGCGTCGTCTGTAATCCATTCCACTTCGTTTCAGATTTAGAGAAGAGCGGGAGACTCGGAAGAAGGCGCACCTGTGATGAGCGTCAATGGGATAACTCAGGAGGATGGGGCGGGCGTAAGGCCGAAACCCGAGTAATACTGTCTGATTTGAGCGCGCGTATGAACGGGATGGAGAATGACTGAAAAATGTGATGCCAAGGGGTTTGCAACAGAGAGCGACGGTATTTGGGGTACAAGGCGAGGATGCGAGGTCGTTCATGAAAGGTGATGGGGTGGAGGAGGGAGATGGTTGATCAGTGTTCAGTTATGTGATGGTGATCTTTTAACGTACTATGTCTCGGCCGTGTATTCCATCCCACACAGAATGGATAGCGAAGTAGCGCCGAAAGGGACATTGGGACCAGCACAACAAAAATTGGTAGATCTGAGTGCAGCGGATGGCGTGGATTGGGATGGAAAAAACGGCGCATTTTCCGCACCGGGCGATACTGCGTTGGATCACTGCAGAATGTTGCTTCGAAGGATAGCTAGCGATACCAGTGGCCGCGTATCGCGGGACGGACGGCACAAGGTAACTGGTCCGACGAAGCAACGTAAGGGACAGGCATGGATTAGCGGTCCGGGGGTGGTTGTGATTTGGTGCCGTGGCGTGAATGAGTGGGATGTGGAGGGAGAAACTTAGGTGATGCTGATCACGTGGCCCGTCAGAACGTCGGCTCCGAACGGGTGGGTTGCTAATCACGGACGGGAGATCTTATCTCGATGCGTCAAAAGCACTTGAACTGTTCCTATCCAGTTTAAATTTCGCGGGAGGGAAAGGGGCGCGATCGGCGCCTTTCTCGATCAGCAAGTCGTATGCACTCCTGGGATTTTCCTGCAAGACCCAGTCGTGTGGAGTGTAACAATACACGTCTTGCCTCGGATCGTGTTTGCCCACATGTCAATAATTATTGGTGTTCAATCCTAGGCGATCACGAAAAATGAAATTACCTTATATGGTAGTCCGGCATTTGCCGACCGAAATTTTTGAAGTTCTTCGGCCTATTTGGAGTTCAAAACCGAAAAGTCACTGTCACCGAAGTAAAATTTGTCCAATTCAGAACCCTAGTCACCAGTCACCTGAACATTTGGTTGTAGGGCACAAAAATAATCAAAAACACGGTTACCACTAAGAAAAAAAATAGGTTAATGGATACCGAAAAATCACCCTCTCACCCTGCACTACCTGGTTGGTTATGTTGTGAGTGGCAAGAGGTGATTTTCGAGCTTGTTTTTGCAGAAAGATGTTATTAAAAGGGAACCTACGCAAAACCTGCTCATTCGGAAGGTATTGTACCGTGGGAACGGCTGGGGGTAGAGGTGAGATTTTTTCGTGAGTGGGTTCAGATTCAAAAATGCACAAGAGAATGCGCACACTAGGTTATAGGCTACCTATTATGTAAAACACCCAACTATAAGAAAGTAAACGTAAAATAAATAAAAAAAGGCGGAATAACGCTAGATGACACGGCGTTGGTGCATTAGATACATAGATTCTAAGCGCGGCTCCTGCGCTGGCACCTAACGCCCCTTTTCTCCGGGACCGTCTGGAACCCGCCCTCGTCTTTTGGTGCGTCCGCGTCGTTGCGGCCGGTGCAGGCGAGGTGACGCGGGCGGGCGACGTAGGCGTGCCCACGCGCGCAAGCTGCGCATTACCCGCGGCGCTAGCAAGGCGCGCAACCTTCTGCCGCTTACACCACTCGCCTCCGTCCCCCCCCCCCCCCCCCCCCCCCTCCCTCCCCCCAGCCGCTTCCCTTAGCGCCCCAGGTACATACTTCCCGACCACGAGACTCGGGTTGGGCGCCCCGACGGCGGCTGCGCGCATGGGCGTCCCAGACACAGACGACGCGTGCGTTCCAACCACGTCCAAGGGCCGGCGCCACACGCCCCCGCCGCCGTCGCCGTTGGTGGGATGCAGGAAACGAAACCATGGGTTCAAATAGTGTAAATTTACATTCACCGGCGAGTGGTCCGCATAAAAAAAGTGTAAGCCAAGTGCCGGGTCTAAAGGTAGCGAGCACAGTTGAGAAATCAAAATCTGCGAGGCTCACGCAGGTCTGAGGGCGTGTATGACTGCACCCACCGCATCAGTGTAGATGTTTCCATGGCAAAAGACAATTTTCACATGTTTCCCTGAGTTTGGAGAGCATTGGTTGTAGCTAATTTTCTGGAAAAGGGTTTGCAATCCGAGGGAAGCAGGCGAGGCCGTTGTAATACTTGCCTCGTATAGTCCGTACCTCGTCAAACAGTCGTCCGGATCCCAGAAAGCAGAAAGCGAAAAGGATCACACAGTGTGGATATCCGCGGATTGAGTGAGGGAGAAGGAAAGCGAGAAGAACGCAAAAACCGTGTGTCGGCCGTTGCATGTCAAATGGCCGTGACGGGCGTCTCTTTGAACGTCTATTGACTGTCAAGTTCAGTTTTACGTAGCCCGGATTTATTCTGGGAATTATGTAGTTGAAGTGTAGAGTTAGAGGCCAGGGCGGAGGATTGGGCCCTTGTTCATGAATTCAAGGTCAAACTATCTCGAAGAGACCTGGCCGAGCAACCACACATGGAAAGGGCGCACCTTCAATTTCCATACACTCAATCTGCGGTGGGATTTGTTTTCAATACTGTATTACTCGGTGTGTGAAGCCCGTGGGTGGGTCATTCTTCATCGGTTGTCCGAGAAGAACAATAACAGATGACATTCCAATTTGTGGGATCGTTCGCCATCGTAAAAATTTCGCGCACACATTACGACTGGATAAACGGTTTAATCAGGAGCGGCAGCTGGGCCCCAGCAGCGCGGTCACTGCGAATGACGGGCAGCTGAACAAGTGCCGTCGAGACCCTCCCGATGTCAGCAGCAGGAACTGCGAGCTCAAACTCCAATCCTCGCACAAGCGTAAACAACAGAGCCTTCAATCTACATCATCGCAACTGAGCATGCGATTTATGAAAGCGCAGAGAGCATTTACTCGACAAGCGAGAACCGGTAGCCGATGCACGCGCGGGGCCCACCTAGGAATGTCAACATGTGACTCCAGAGGCCCGGAATAGATGTCGAAATGGGAGGGCTCCGCTCCCAACGCTCCGGGCTACGGAATATCAGCAGCTACCTGCAATATGATCGGAGATATCATACAGGAATTGCTGCGCATCTGGACCCCAGATAGCCGGGTCGCGGTTGAGGGCCAAAATTGGTACCACGACGGTCTGTCCCTTCGTGAGCCTTGCGGGGAGTCAGAATCAGAAACATGGAGACGGGGATGCAACGGATGGGCGCGCCTGATTGTTTCATGCACCGTGCCAGTACGATCTGTGTATGGAGTCTCCAGAGGAATAACGTCGTCGCGCATGGCTACCCGGACTGCAAAAACGAAGATGTCAGACTGCAATGCAACACAGCTTGTTTCACCCACAGCTGACAACGACTGGTGCGTGTGCACGCAGCGTCTCGCGCACGACACAGTCGAGGTAATGAAGGGCATTAAGCTCATCCATGGAAGGATTGACATTGTCGACTGTCAGTAGCTCGTCGCGCAGACGTGTTTGTATTTCCTTGTTCTCTGCCAGCGCAAAAAGTGCCCACGTTGCCGCGGTGCTTTTTAAGAAACCAGTATAAATCGTGGGGTGTATAAAGCAGAATGGGTATACCTGGTGCTGCAAACAGAGTCAATTACGGCACGAATACAAGGAGAACCGACATACGTCTCGTGCCCAGCCACTAGGAAGGTCGGAACCTCTGTATCGCTGTATCAGTGTGGCAACAGATAATGCCGAGCAGAGGACTTGCGAGCAAGGACATCTTCGTCTGAAAGTCGTTGCGCCTCTGGGATATCTTCAGTCGTATTGGCGCGAACGAGCAGAGATAGAAGATCGCGGGATGATACGCTGTCAACACTGCTACCCAGCGCTATCTTCTGCTTGCTGTCACGCAGCAGTCGCTGCCCAATACGCCGCATAACGGCCTGTGAATTGTCTATAACTTTGTCGATCTTCCTGCGAGGCTGGGTGAAGGGGTATTAGTGCCTGCTGTGGTTCGGCAAAGAGAATAAATTGCTCACCAAAACCCCGCGCAAAAGCGGTACTTCGCCTTTCAAGATATCCATGAGACCTAGGCTGTCCCCAGCCGCGGAGATCGTAGCAAACGCCTCGTGCAAGTCATCGCGACCACCGTTAGAGTCGGCGCCCAGAGAATGGAAGTCGTATTTAAACCCTAGAGATGTCTGTGACTGTCGGTGCGGAACAGCAAGGGGAGAAACTTACCCGCCTGGCCTATGATATCGAGGGTGGCCGTACTGAAGTCTGGGATAACGTTCACTAGAGCGATCCCACCGCTCTGAGCGGCCCTGTCAGCCCAGAGATCTCGAAGCTGGTCACCATCTTTAAGCCAAGCCCATACAAATCGCATAGCCAAGGATGTGGCTCGCCTGTCTGGACTTCTCAACGAAGATTCCCGTCAACTCCCGCACTTGTGCTGGGCCGAAGGCAGGATTCTGACAATGAAAGGTCAATGCCCGCGGAACATTCCTCTACGGCTTCCAATTACCATGATCTTTCGCTGATAAATCCAATGTAATGAGCAAAGGCGATGGCGCCGCGCAGTTGATCCTCACTTGTTTCTTGTGAACATCCTCCTCGACTACAAGCACGCCTGCGAGAGTAACCGAATACGAATATTAATTTCAAACTCGAATTCTGGGAAAGATGCTCCGTACCTGGACCAACCACGCGTCCTAGAAAATAGCGTCTCATGGCCGGCTTCTGATAAAGATCACTGTTGGAGATAATGTGCTGCACCGCTTTGGTATCGGTGGTGAATAGTTGGCTGAACTGATGAGGATTTCAGCTGTCTGTGTATTGCGACGGAGTCCGCACGTACACCGAGAAAAGTATTTATCCGTACGGTGCGCCCATATTGCGCGGTCCACAGTCCCTCTTGATCGTGTTCAACCTAGAAAAAAATATAAGGAGGGAAGTACATGGAAACCTGGGAACAGCGCACACTTGTGGATATTTGAAGCCTATTTCCCAGAAACCAATGGTCGGATTCGGGGCCAGGAACATTTTTGAGGGGAGAAGTGAACTCTTGATAGAGCACGTTCAGGAGCGCATAAAGTGTGTAGACACCAAGAGTTGCAGCGATTGACGCGGCAAGTCCGAGCAAAGCCATTCCGGAACTGGGAGAATACACCAATCACTGTTAAGTTCGGCTGAGATTTATAACTGTTCGATTATCCGCCTTTCCGAATTCTCGGCGGATGCTCTTCCCGATTGCCGCGTTACAAAGCGGCTGAATGGAACGTGAAATGGAGATAAATGCACATACCCGGGCTGCCACGCATCAGACTTTTAACATTTTGATTGTCGCGTTGTGGGCATTTTCACACGTTATCTTATTGTTGGTGAATTTTGTCGACAACGTTGAGCTCGACATTGAGTTTGAAAGTTTGCAAGGGTATGTAGGATGAGTTGGGGGGATGAAGGACACCCTTAGGTAAGAAGGGTTTTCAATCATGGCAACGTCAGGTCATGGTAACATTGCATTCACTCACCGGCGTTGCGCAAGGCCCAATTCGACATTTCGGCGTTTTTTGGCCGCATTGTGCGATTTTGGCAGGCGTTGCGGTGTTGCACAACGCCTGAGAACGAGATAATTAAAATGTCAAAAGTCTGGGTCTTTATGGGGTTATCCGACCAATCCACTGGGTGTTTCACGAGAAAGAAGCGGAAAAAAAAATCGAAAAAGGAAAGAGTCCAGAAAGCTCTGGATAGCTCCAGATACCATTTGAGCAAGGCTGTGGGCAATACAAGGCAACTATTTGTAAGTGAAATGAGTGTTTAATTCCTTTCAGCACCTATACATTCTCCAAGTTACAAATGGAACACTGCAAACCATTATACAGTTCAAAAATGATTGTATTTTTAAACATGAATGTTGCTGGCAACTATCTTGCTTTCGGTATCTGTCGCCGTCGTATCTCTGGTGCAAATTACTCCGCACTGTTCCGGTTGACATTTAAAAATTTCCGGATCATGGACCGCTCCCGCAAAAGTGGAGAAATGAACTGAGTGGAAATTAGTGAATGGTTAAGATCAATTTTCTGTCCGCTTATTGTAGTAGTAAAATCACTCGACGGAGATCTATTCGATCTTAGCTTCGCAAGAACTCAGAAAGCTGTTGAAATGAGCCCCCGACATTAAATCACGGCTAAAGGAAAAAATGACCCGCATCTGATAGCAGTCAGCACGGCAACTCGCTTTTGCGACGGAATCCAACTCGACAACATGAATATTTTCATGAATATCAATCCATATTCTTCTCTACTGGTGCTCAAATATTCCGATGATTTTGGGAGGTTTGTATCGAGAGCAATGAGATAACTGCACAGCCACATGGTAGATAAATGCGAGCTGATCGATCGGTAAACCCTTTATGGCAGTGACTGTGTTATCCTTGACAGGGAGTTTTCACAGGGTTTAGGAGAATAGCCAAACCTTTGATTGACCTTTCTTGACCCGTCAAGGCCACGGGCCGCGTCGTCCGACTCGACAATATTAATCAGGAGTATTCGGAAACCCCCTAAAAACCTCTTAACTTTTTTTTGACCACTGCGTAAGCGCTTGATGCCAGCCCCTAACTGGTCAATGACGGGATCATTGACGGGCTAATCACTTGACGGGTCAAGGTCTTTCGACCTTTTTCAGGTCTGACCCTGACAACACTGCTTATGACATTGAACTGCAGACTAATAATCCTCCGTGACTTTATCCACGTAATGGGGGACGGTCGACTTTGTCTCCATTCATAAAACCTTCTCAAGCGGAGTTTCTATGACCATGGGTAGAAAACCAAGCTTCCGTACTGCGCAAACTGATTGTTTATCACCAACGGTGAGGTTCCTCCCACGCTTGTCTCCGTCCAACCCCCAGCTTCTCGAGGTCCAGTACGCCGTCCGCGGCGAGCTGGCCATTACAGCAGAGCTCTATAGCGACCGGCTCAACAAAGGCGACGCACTCCCTTTCGAAAAGCTCATCTCTTCCAACATCGGGAACCCGCAGCAGCAGGGACTCGACCAGCCACCGATCACCTTTATGCGCCAGGTGTGTGCTGGCTCCTCTTAACGAATGAATCACTGAACGATTTGATGCAGGTGGCGGCGCTCACAGAGCGACGTGCGCTCGCGGAGCTGGCGCCGGGCGTCTCCCCGTCAGACGTGATTGAGCGCGCAAAGGATGTTCGCCGACATCAGCTCCATCGGCACGTACTCGCACAGCCAGGGCGAGTGAGTGACTGTTCCTTTTCTTTGAACGTACGAGAGGGAGAGATGGGGGCTGCGCTGGAGGAATCACGGTTGCAGACACGCAGCCCACACGTGTAGTGGTGGGAATGCCGCTAACTCCGCGCTCGTACACGCGCAAGTTCTCCGCCGTGTATACAAGCCACACTGATGCGTGTCTCGCCGCTCTTACGCGCAGTGTACCCCGGACGTAAGTTCGCTGCACTCGAAGTGAGCGCCGCTACGTCTCGGACCGAGATGGGGCTGGGATTCGAGATTGGGGAGACCCGCATCCTGCACGACGTGCACGGGCGCATCAGCAAGATCACAATTCTCGCGCCATCTTTGGCATCTCTGATGTCTCGTGGCACCCGCCTGCGAGCTCATGAGAGGCGCGAGGCTCTGCGGGGCTGCGAGACGACGAGACGAGGAATGGAATTAAATAAATAGTAAATTACACTACTGTAAAAACTCAAATGTATTATGGTCCGTATATCAATGGGTGACTTCCCATAAGCTTAGAAAAATGTGTCCGATTATCTGAGCTTATTTGAGGGGTGCCGAATGATGACGGCATGTCTGTTTATTCGGAAAATCTAATCCCTCTGAGTTCCCACAAGGGATACATTTGAACAGAGTATAGCGGGTATAATTTTCCGCCTCGGCATTCGGCCCACCGCGGCCGCTGTCAATATTGTTGATAAACAGACCACATCAACGCGTCTGCAACGCGCCTGAGCTTCCAACAACATGTTCTCATCTTCTTCACAATGGATATTGATGTGCTGATGCATCATCAAAGCCTGGAGGACATGGAAGAAAAGAGATAGAGGACGAAAGGATGTGGATGGTCAACACCTGCTGATTATGCTACCGAGAGGCCCGAGGGCGTCAGGTCGAGACAGACATCAGTCACATCACCATAGAAGAGGAAATCAGGGAGAAAGAGGTTGCCGAGGGAGACAGAGGGTGTCGCAGCGGAGCGGGTCCAGCAAGGGTCCAGCTCGCCACCAAGGCTCTGAAAGCGCTGACTAACACAGCCAAATACCCCCTGTCCTACCGCAGCCCGTGACGTGCAACCGAATCAGGCGAAATGGCAGTCCGAACCCATTTATTCAAGCATGAATAAATCTGGAGAGGGGGGGGGTACCCCTCTCCAGATTCAAATAAAACTAAAGTCTGAAGAGGCCTAAGGTCGCATTAAATTGAGATCTCAGTCCGATGGGGTCCTGACAGCTGCCTCGGCATCCCGGCGAAAAAAGTCCAGATAATCGGACGCCTTTTTCTAAGCTTATGGGAAGTCACCCAATTAACAAAGAAAGCTCTGAACGCGTCTAATTAATGCGAGAAATGAAAATCCTCGGGTAACATGGCAGAGCCATAGACTGGAAGGAGGTGTGCCGCCCGCGCGATACACTCCAGATTAACGATGGCCAAGGATTTGACACCGGCATCCTCCATCTCCGGAGTGCCGCGCTGTGCGGCCGCGACCTGCTCTTGTCGCGCACAGAAAGTCTGCTGAGCGAGATGGCGCAGACTACGGACGCCGCCTGGAGGATAAAGGACGCGTGCACGCCCGCAAGGTGCGTCAAGGAAAGGGAACGACGGGTCGGTCGAGCACACATATCGCGTAGCAATGATATCGTCGTGGAGGGGATGCTTTCCCAGGGAAAGGACAGTTCTACGGCAAGTATCGTGAGCATTCTCCAAATGGATCGTGAGGTCGGGAACGTAGCTGTATGAGGGTCTAAGTGCACTTTAAATAAACCGACACTTTTTTTGGTTTTTGCGACACTTTTGTTGTCAAAATTCATCTTTGCGACACTTTCACCAGGTTTGAAGGGACCAATGTAAGTGTCGCTCAAACACACTTTTCGCGACACTTTCTTTGGTCGAAAATCGGTTCCGACACTTACGTTGACGGCCATCAGATCGGCGACACTTTCATTGACATACAATCAGCGACACTTTCATTGACATACGGTCAGCGACACTTTCACTGACATTCTATCAGCGACACTTTTTTATTATTATTTCTACCTCCAACACATTTCTAGGTGGAAGAAAGAAAAAAACTACGAGGCCGGGCTGGTGGACCATCGCGCCCGCGGATGCGGTCATGCATGTCCTCTTGCGCCGCGCCATGCCGGATCGTCCAGAGAGGTTACACGGGCTCAAATTTTACATAGCCTCCTTAGACAGATCTGTACATAGTTTTTTTTTCTTCCACCTAGAAATGTGTTGGAGGTAGAAATAATAATAAAAAAGTGTCGCTGATCGAATGTCAGTGAAAGTATCGCTGACCGTATGTCAATGAAAGTGTCGCTGATTGTATGTCAATGAAAGTGTCGCCGATCTGATGGCCGTCAACGTAAGTGTCGGAACCGATTTTCGACCAAAGAAAGTGTCGCGAAAAGTGTGTTTGAGCGACACTTACATTGGTCCCTTCAAACCTGGTGAAAGTGTCGCAAAGATGAATTTTGACAACAAAAGTGTCGCAAAAACCAAAAAAAGTGTCGGTTTATTTAAAGTGCACTTAGACCCTCATATAGCTGCCAATACGCGGGGACATGCGCAGCGAGCATAGATTAGGTATGTTCTCGATCAGGCCTCCTGCGCGACGGCGACTGCGAGGTGGCTTTGAGAATATGGAGAGCGAGCGGAAGAGGCGGCGTTGGCTGTGGTCAACGAGGAATCGGGCGACGAGGGAGCATGCCTTGAGGTCTGTCGTACCGCGAAACTGATCAAAGATGGTGTCCAAGAACTCTTCCGCTAGCTCAACGAGCGACATGGTGCTCAAGAGCAGGAGCTTTGGCTGTTGACGTAAGAGAACGACTACCAGCCGGGAAGCGGCTGCTACTCGGTCCGCTTCATTAGTCCCAGGATTTTTCAGCTGGAGCGGTGAAGGAAATTCTACCGGTCGAAATTATTGTCGAGATGCTGAGGGAGTCTCAGATGTTGCTGACAAAGAAGAAAAGAAGTGGCAAATTCCAACAAAGATCGACGAGCACACACAGAAAGTACATTGCATCGAGAAAAATTCAAATCTACTGAATCTAAACGACAGACGCCGAGGGAGAATAGTCCGGAGAGCAAGTAAGTACAGAGGAAGAGGAAATAAATAAAAATAAAAATATATAACAAAAAGCGCATCCACGAATAATGTATGGGCGCTTAATAAACGACGTTGTCCCATTCGTCCGCGAACACCCCGCGTTGCTGCGGCACGTAGGGGATGACGAAATCGCCCGACGCGGTGCGAATGGTGAAGCTCCCCATATCGACCTCGTGGGCGACAGCGCGCGGTGCCTCTTCGAGTACGAAGAAGTCGATGCTCTCGGCAGCATGCTGGAGCGCGGGGCCGGGCGCAGAGGTGAGCGCGACGGTGCTGAATTGCTCGGCAAAGGCCGCGAGACATGCCTCCTCGAGGGTTGGCTGCCACAGCGAGACCGCGTCGAACGACTCGAGGATCGAGGCGTTGATGGCCGAGGAGGGCGAGGGAGCGTAGGGGTAGGCAGGCTCGGCTGATGCAGCGCCGGGGAAGTACGGCGCGAGGTCGAGATCCAGAGGCCTTGGGGGGTAGTTTAAGGAACAGGGAAGTGATAGAGAGGACGAGGAGGAAGACGCGTGAGAAGACGCATTGGCGTAGAACGGCTCTGCGACAGGGGAGTAGGACGCGAACTCATCATCCAACGGGCTGGGAGGGTAGGCGTAGGATGGCTCGGCGGGTGCTGCAACGGGGGAATACGACGCGAAGTCCTCATCGGCCGGGCTCGGGGGGTAGTCCAAGCAATAAGGGAGGGATAGTGAGGACCCGGAGGAGGACGCAGGGAATGGTGTGGTCCATGAGCTGCTAAGATCCCAGTTCAAGGGGATAGAAGCCGCGGACGAGGCGGGGTCGAGGGCGTAGGGGAAGGTCGCAGTTGGGCCCTTTGCCTTCCTCTTGCGCTGGCGCTGCTCGGCGACCATGGGGTGCATCGTGAGCTTGTGCTTGTAAAGGCATGAGGGATCGGACGCTCGGTAGTCGCACTCGCCGCACACGTGCGGCTTCAGGCCACTGCTACAGACACATAAATATTAGATGGTGGCACGGACGGGGCGGGGCGCGACGACGTACTGTCTCGCGTTGAAGTGCGTGATCATGTTGGACATCTGCAGCGTCTTGTGCTTGCAGCCGGGTTCGAAACACTCGATCATCCTGCAACAAATTAATGTCAGAAATCGGGAGGACGGGTCGAAGGGGTGGACGTAAGAGCTCTCTTTGTCCGCGCAAGAGGCGTAGGGGCAGCTCTCCAGATGACGGTTGAGACAGCCCTTGCGCTTAAAGCTCCACGGGCACTCGGGCTCGAGGCAGCGGTGCGCTAAGGGCACGGACGGAGGGGGCCTGCCACCCTGAAAAGAAATGTCGTCAGCGGAGAAATTAAATACGGGTTTGAAGAACATACATTCTTGCGGGGCGCGCGCGAGGCTGGGGTTGTAGATACACGAGGCATTGCGTGGGGTCAAGATGGGGGGAGAGGGAAGGCAAGTGGGGCCTGGATGGGCTGGGAACGGAGCGTTTCAAAGCGTGGTGATCCCTGGCCACCCGGCCTCGCTTTATAGGATCCCATTCCACTGTCAAGAAAAAGTGGGCGAGAGCAGTGATGGATTGGTCTGCTTAAGCGGCGGGAAAACTGCCTTACAAGGCGCATGTTTGGGGTGGTTTGGGAAAGCGCAGGCCCGGGCGCACTAGGGCTGATTGGTAGCCATGAATCTCCTTTAAAGGAAGGTCTTCTGTTGCCTGATACGGTCGAGTGGCTCTTTGCCACCCGCGACAAAGGCTCGACAAAGACCTTGTCCGAAAATGGAAGTCTGCTTGGACCATTATTGTCTCGATGGCCGTGCTGGTAGTTGCCCGTGATATATGGACGAGAGGGACATGGCGGGTAAGTAGAGGGACACAGAAACGTTGATTTGAAGCAAGGATAGAGCTTGCAAGTCGAGATACCGTCCGAGGAAACGACGAGGAAACATGCTTCAGACTGGGAACCTCGCGTCGCAGCATCGCTTATAACTCGTCGAGCGGCGGGACCATCAGCGCGCCCATCACCTCCAGCCGCCATCGGAAGAACACACTCTCGAGCGCACTGAGCACCCGCAAAATCTCCCCAATTTTCTGGAGAACAACTACGCCGGACGTTAATCACGCCGGTTTAGAGGGAGAGGGAAGATACACACCGCAGTATCGGGAGGGCCAGGATTCTGGAGGGGGATGCCTAGATCGGAACTCATGTCGAGCATCAAGCGCACGAGGCCCGGGCACAGGCTGAGGACGTCCCGCAGCACTGCGCCGTCGAGCACATCCGCGTACAGGCTGACATTCAGCGACAGCGCAGCAAGCCACTCCGGGCACCCCGCCGTCCGCAGAGCCTGCAGCACCTCTGCGGCACTGCCCCGCGTGACGGTAAGTTCCTCCGGCATCGCGCCCGCAGGGCCCGTGTAGCGCTCGAGGTGCGGCGCCAGCGGCCTGAGTGGACTCGCGTCGACACGGACGCCGTCGGTTAGAACCACGATAAGCGCGCGGAGGGCGGGGAGCACCGAGATGCACGCATGGATGCGCGTGAACGCGCTCGCGGCGAAGGTGATACGCAGGGTGTGCAGGTTACGGCACGCCGCGAGCGCGGCCTTGTCTGTGAGCAAGCTCTCGATGGCGAGCGGGCCACCCGGGGAGAGCTCGAGCGAGCACAGCGCCGCGGGGTCAAGCAACGCGAAGCACGAGGCGCACGCCGCGCGAAGGTCCGTGTAGGCGAAGTGTGCGATTTTGAGTTTGGGGTGGAGAGGGCCCGAGTCGGCGGGCAGCGCCAGATATCCGCCGTGCAGATGGAGGGTCTTCAGCTGCGAGAGGTCCTCGAGACACAGAGCAGGTAACTCAACCGTGAAAGTAAAACCGTGACAGTAAAATTACAGGAGAGGGAATCCAAGTTCGTGAACCGCGATACCGCCTGCACCACCGCGGCGCCGAGCAGCTCCGAGTCGGCGGAGCGCCGCCGCCTCGTGAGGGAGGTTCCATACAACGCGATGAAACACGTTCGTACGTGCGGTGCGATTCTCTCCGAGGACCAGAATTTCAGGCGGTCGAGCCCCCAGTGGAGGCTTGTGCCGCCCCCGCAGTGTTCCACGTAGATGCCGGGGTGGAAGCGGAACGTGGAGAGTATGCGGGGGGAAGAGAGGGCGTGGAACTGACGGGAGACGGGGGAGATGCTGAAGAAGGCGCCTCGGGGGAGATGGGCGAAGATTTGGAGCCATAGTTCTGAGGGGATGTCAACCTGAGCCATCTTGAGGGAACAATGGGCGTAGTGAGCTATTGGGCGTGATTTTAAGGGATATAAATTGCGCGTAGGCAGGCGCATTGCTGAGCTTACCCGCAGGCCGCAACATCTGCGCGCAGCGCGTTTGCTGTCAAGTGCGCAGAGTATGCTGACTGCGCCGCTGCCGCCGCAGTTATAAGTCGATTCGGCCAACTGTTTCGTAGCAGATCCAAGCATTTCACTCACTGATGAGTTGCAGAGAGCTGTTGTCCAAGTTAATAGTCAAGTCGCACAAGCCAGTGGCTCACCAACAAATTTGAGAGAAAAGATTCAAAGACTATTTCGCTCGTTGCTCAGTGAGTTTGGACGTAGCGTCTACGAGTGCGTGCCGCGCGTTCCTACATTTCCAGATCGATGTCGTCAACGGCGACACTGACCTGTTGCAGTCCAAGATACATTGCGGACGAGGATGGAGGGGAGAGGAATGTGACAGGCGCATCGGCATTCGGCATGCGGTCAATGTCATATCATTGATAGCCGAACGCCGCCCTGAGTCTAAGGCTCCAACCTTTTCGTTTCCGTTTGCGGATTGGCCCAAACTAAACGGAAACGGTGACAAATCGTTTAAAAACCGTTTAAACTGTTTTTAAACGGTATTTTGGCGGGGTATTCAATTATAGCTGTGCAGGTGGCGTAGATGCCAGTTATTATGGTTCAAAATTGACTTATGACAACAGAATTGTGCGTGGCTTTGACATAGACCCACGAATTCCACTGGTTGGCAGTAGGCTCGTCCCCATCCGGTATTCCACAAACACAACCAAACCCATCACGCCAAGGCGCTCGGGAAGGGATGTGGAATACCGGCTGGGCCGACCTGTCGCTGATTTGGGTGATGGAATTCTCCCCGCCATTCAAGAGGCTCGGACTTGGTAGAATTCACTGAGAAAGTGCTATAATAGTGCCGGAGGTCCCAGTATGAAAGTTGGATAATTTTTGATTCTCTGTCCGTTCAGAAAAAAGCGATTTTTTTATTCATTCTGGCCAGGAACATGCAGGGAAAAAAAATGGGAGTAATTTAACAATGTATATAAGTTTTTAGGATCACTAATGTGAGGTATTCTAGGTAGAATTCGGGGGGAAAGAGGAGGACGAAGGGTCTGCCGATGGATGTGGCGCGTAAGGTAACGGTGTCACGTTGTGTGACACCTGCGATGGCGTCGCGAATCCAGGTGTATACAAGGCTGACGGCGACGGCCACTCATGGGACTGGCTCGCCCTTATCTCACCCTGTGTCGACATCTTACGCGGCCTCGCAACTCGGATTCACAAAGATCTCGGCGCGCGGCAAGGCTCCAAGCACACAATCCCCAAATTAGACAAGGACATCGCCGTGCTCATGGACAGCCTCGACGAGCATAGTGTCTACACGCTTCAAGAGGGCCGTGTTCTGGACGATGATGAGAAACCCGTGCCCGATATCCTCTCCGCGGGAATGGCGGCACTCACCCACGGCAGCTCCATCAGCCCGCTGGCGGAATTCAATCAATAGTTCGCGATTCTACGCGAACGCCGCCGCTTGACGCCACTGGCAGTAGCCGACCTGCTTCCGTTGCTCGAGCAGACCGCGTCGCCTGGCACGGCTGCCAACTGCCAATGCGGACGCGCCTGGGAATCCCGGCGTTGCATCTGCTCCGACGGGCGATGGGACTGGGAATGTGCCCGCTGAGGACCCGGACGACACTGACAGCGATGAGGAGCTGTCGCAGGACGAGGAGCTTGATGCACTATTCCTGGCTTCTCCCACACTAACGCGATTTGACGCAGCCGACGTGTCGTTGGACATAGATGTGGAGGAGATGGACTTTAACGGTGACGATGGTGGCTCGGGCGACGATTACGAGGACGATTATGATGATTTGGACTAGTAGTACTGTACATGTCTCTATACCCCATATTTGGCCCGAAAAACAAGTTAGTCTTATTCGATAGGGAATTGAAAGTTATCCCACTTTCTCGCGGAGACTTTTAGCACTTTATGAGCACTTTTTGGATGTTTTTGACTAAGTCCGAGCCTCTCATTTGGCGGAGAAATTTCCATCACCTAAATCCGCGACAGGTCGGCCCAGTCGGTAGAGCTGGTTACCCTGCCCATCACACCATCAATCTTGGCGCTGTCAATGCCTTGTTTGTTCTGTGTCCGAATCCGGTGCGTGTTCCCATTTCTCTGTGTGTAACCTAGCTCTACCGACTGGCTTGCGAGTCTAGGTTGGCAGCGGCGCGTCGATAAGCGGAGATTTCCGCCCGTCATCAAACCCTGTCCAAATTTGGATAATTCCCTCTTCGCGCCGGGTGAACGCCGCTTGCCAGTGGTGAGTAGGTCCTCATTTTTGCACTGTGCCTGTATTTGACTATGAATATTGCTTTCTACTCCTAAAGCCTCAGAGCTCAACTGAAATAGTGATCGCAGGACGTCGATAATAGCCGGGGTTGGCAACCGTTTAAACCGTTTGTTTACTATCCGTTTACTGTTTACGAAGGTCCGCAAATCAAACGGAAAAAGAAACGGTTTTTACCGTTTAAAACGTTGAAAACGAAAAGGGTTGGAACCTTAGCCCTGACCGAGTTCGCACCGTTGACCCATCTGGAAAGTAGCTCAAGCGCTCAAGCTAAGGTTGGGGAGCTGAAGTTAAGTTTCTCTAAGATTCAGCTGGCCTTAAATATTCGCGCCAACAGTGAGTTCAGCCGTCTGGGCGAGGGGAATGAGAGCAATGGACGCGACGACGCTTCCGCTCATCGTGTAGGATGCATTGTCTTGAGAATATCATTGATTCGGACTCGCCTAAAGAATAATACGTCCACCAGAGTAGTTGTGTGGCGCTTCCCGGTTCACGGATCCAGCATATGTGCCATTCAGAGCAGATCCACCTGAATCACCTCCGCCTTGATCATGCCTGCTGCCTGGTTATTCGTTAGCCGGACATGAACGACTATCCACGAAAGACAGACCTTTCCCCCAATCGCGCAAAGGGTCTACATCCAACAATTGACATTAATTCAGTTCCCGTTCAATGAAGAAACACACTACAACCGGATGGCAGCTCAAGTGCACGGGGATCACCGACGCGTCCACCTGCGCCCTATGTCAACAAATTCATCTTATGAAGCGACACCGCCAACTCACCACCCGCAAATTCTTCACGCCGAGCACTTTGAGCTCGGGATCAACAACACCGCCTTCCACACGGGGGAGCATCCCTGCCGTGCCGATGGGGTGGTACGTCGTGAGCGCCGCCTCCCGTATATACTCATTCATCGCCTCCACCCCCACGACGTCCGGCGCGGGCGCCACTGCGCGCACGTCCGCACCCTTCGCCATCGCGTCCTGCTTGATCAGGGACTGCACAAACTCGACCCCCGCGGCGAGGACCCGTGCGTCGATTTCGTGCCCCAAGAGCCCCAGATCTACGTCGAGCCCGCCCGTGTGTTGGTCTTGATCGGGGAACTCCCACAAGCAAGTCCCAGCCAAGCGGAATTTGAACGACTTGGCGGATTTCTACCAGCCCAAGGCGAGCAAAATCTGGACTTTCACCGACAAGGGAAATTATGACCATTGAATTAGTCTCAATGGCTTAGGGCCATCTTACCTCAACGTTCTAGCCATGGTTTGAGTCTTCCCAACGGGATTGTTTCACAAGTGTTGAAAAAAGTCATCATTTGGGCGGCATGCGGAGACAATTGTGAATGTTAAAAATGTCAACATTTTTCAGACAATTGGCAATGGGCGATTTTCCTGATGGAGCTGGGACGCGTGCCGCTCGTGTATCCAATATATCACTGTTCAATTCGGGCCGCTGGGCGCGCACATACAGACGAGACGCAACTATGGGTTGGGGACGAAAGGCATACTTTGAAGAACGTGCAAAGAATGTCGGTGATAAGTTGTGGCAGGTGAGAACACATATTGGACCCATCCCTCTTCCCTTGCATCCAACCTGATGGTGCTGATGTCTTGCCGTCCTTATGCGGATGTTTTGCTTTTTTCCGAATCACAGGACGAGGTTAGAAGCCCGCGGAATTTCGGAGTCGGACCACCTGATGCTTCATTTCTAAAGGCAACGAAACGCTCTTTGTGTTCTCTGATGCGACTGCCATCATGGATTTGATTCTGCCCCATGCGGAGACCGAGGAAACGTTCCCGCGTCCCTCACTGCGTTCCGGGAGCCCGCCGGCACAGTCTGCCGATCTGAGCTGATGTGCCGAGCTCTCGTCGGCAGACCCCGCTGCGTCGACGTCGGGCCAACAGGGTCTGCCTAGCCCCCCTTTCCGTGCCTCCAGAGCTTGCACATAACCCTCTGATATATAAATTTAGACTTGATGCCGTGAACCTCCCACGTTGCTCTCACGCGCCAAAATGTCGACATAGCTTTATAATTATCTCCTGCTGGAGCCACAAATTCAGTTTCCTCCTTCCCTCCTCCCATGCCATCCTCCAACTGAATTTTCCCCCGTGAAAACAAGGGGTATGAATTGAGTTGGAATTAAGTAGGATCAGCCGGAGCCGTGTTCAGAACACCGGGCCATCAAAACTGATGGCAGTGGTGTCGCACGGCGTCTGAGTAACATCCGAGGCTCATCCAGGTCAAGGTGCAATAACAGGCAACAATCATATTGGTCCATGGTTTAATACTGTAATTAGGTACATACCGGAAAGAGGCACAGGTCGGCCGACTCTGCCTGCCTCCAAGTCTGCCGACGTCTGCCGAGGTCGCTCGGCAGAAGCTGTGCCGGCAGACCTGCGGAACGCAGTGATTGGTTATGGGAGCCAACTACACCCTCGCGGCCTCGCCTAAGTACATAGCTTCGCTTCGCATGCTCTTCGTGAGATTCATCATTCCGGGAGCCTTCTATGTGGCTGGCCTGGTCCAAATCATCACGACTTGCTTGCTGTCATTCGAGGAGCCAGAATTCATTTGCGACGGCGCTCCGTGGGGTGAGAGTAGAATGCTGATCGTTTTGCTTCGGCGCCCACATCATCGAGGCTCGATAATTTTGGTCCGAGCTCACCTCCTCTTTACTTGGATCGCCGGCGATATACCAAGGCACGAGACATTTAGATATTGGGTTAATTTCTGTGGCTGCAACAAGACTCAACCGCAGGACGTCCCATGCTGCCCGAGTATGGTCCGGAGGAACTACAGCTTCTGAAACATGGCCCGGCGTTGGTGTCAAGGTCCGACATTTTGATGTCACACACGCCCAGGTTGTTCGACAGGGGAAGACAGACTGAACTGAGGTGGGAACGCAGCAGTGTAACCCAGAGGTCCCACTATCGACGCGACACTGGCCCGCTCTTTCCTACCCGAGTCGCGCCGGGCTTATCTGAGGCATTGCTGGTTGGAGCCTCTCCCAGCCGGGTGGGATACTACTAACTGAAAAGCCATCTTCTGTTCACAGGGCCAGTTGCCCAGACACTCGGGGAAGCAAGTCGCTATTGATAGCCTTCTGATTGAAAAAGAGCTCGGGGGACATTAAAGGCTGCGGGTCGACTATGGTTCCTGACTCCCACTCACTCCATCCCAGCTCCATCGCGTTCCCGCTCGAGGAGGCTCAAGTCATGATTGCCACAGCGCTTACTGCCGAACAGGCTCAGCTGCACGCCGATAACCTAGCGAACATGACCAACTTCCGCATGTTCCCCATCCTCGCAGAAACTGTGCTATATGGTCCGGGGGTTATACTTCTCAGAGTCCGAGATTTCGAGGTCCTGATACCGTTCCAGCGATCTATACTGCGATGATCATCACCTCGAGCTACATTCTCATGTGAGCCCAACCTTCGAACTCCCTCGACGGTCTTTGACTGGACTCCCTTCAGAGGGCGGGGCCTCCAATCGCGCTCGCGCAAGCTGATGCTGGCGGTCACCCTCGTCATGTATGGACTTGCGAGCTGGGACTGGGCGATCGATATCCATCTTCTGCGGGACGATCTCAAGGTGTTCCTCCCCGCGGATCTCATCCAGCCTCCCCCCGACAACGCCCAACGCGTCAAGATGAATGCTGCCTTGCACATCTCGCAGGCAATTATGAATAATATCTGCGTACGTCCGTCACCAATCTCAGTATGACTTGGTGTGACTAATTTCTCCAGGTGATGCTGGGCGACATGGTGGTCTGCTGGCGGGTGTATGCCGTGTATGGGCGAAGTAAGAGCGTCCTGTACACCGCGCTTGGCTTTCTTTCCGCCCTCTTCAGTCCGTCCGTGTTGTTGATTTCGGTGAAGCTGCTAAAATATTATCCAGGCGCCCTCCTTCTCTGCAATCTCACCCAAATCGGAATCGCATACCCCTCGGTTGTCCATCTGCGCAAATTGGCGCCCGCAGAGCTCTACATTGATATCGTGACGCTGATACTGTCGGCCCTGGTTAACATCTGGGCCACATCGATGATTGCATATCGAGCTTGGTGCGTGGTCTTGCATTCAGAACTTGAAAAATGCGTGATGATTGTTTGCAGGGAATGTCGCCGACAGATTCGTCACTACCTCAGCGGCACGAGCAATCGCACATATGCGGAAAGTATACTGGCGCTCTTCGCGGAGTCTGGGGCGATTTACACTGCTCTTTGGGTCTATCACATTTTCTGATAATACCAGGTCTTTATCTCATCCGTATTTCTCCAGATATTGAAGAACATCATCATCATCCCCAAGATAGAGCCAACGGCATACACCGACTACGCCTCTGTACTTATGTACCAACTGACTGTGCGTTTTCCGTTTACAATTCGAGCTCCGTGGGCCGTGGCTAATCTGGATCGCTCCAGGGAATGTACCCAACCCTCATTATTATACTGGTCGCCCTCCACAATTCGCACCTTGAAACTCAGTTCACGAGCTACGGCGAGGCCACCACGCACGGAGCAGGACCCAACATCGTGTTCGCCAAGCCTTCGGAGATTTCGAGCGGGACCGTGTCGTCCAAATTAACTGGCTCCACCACCGAGCCGGGGAGTAAACATGGGAAGACGTCGGAGCTGGTTGTTGAAATCGCCACAGGAAAGTTTGAAGTTTAAGCTCACAATGGTTGTAATTGGTAGCCCACTGAATGCAATGCACATCAAATTTAAATAATGAGTGAATCAGGATACGTTGAGAATTTAACAGCTCACATCTTCAGCTGACTCAGTATTATTACTGTACTATTTCGACCAAGTGTTCACCGGGTGTGACCAGTGACCTCAAGTGTTCATCTGAGAAGTGTTCATTTCGTGGGAAATTGCCCTTTTGGGCGATTTTTTGCCATTTTCCCACGCATTTTGGACCCGAAATCGCCTTCTCGAGGGCCAGTGATCCGGGACAAGTGAAAAAAGTGTTCAGTTCAGGTCGGATTGTGACCAGTGACTGAACACTTGGTTGAAATAGTACAGTAGAAATAGCCAGGGTTATTGACAACTCAACAAGTGATGATCTTACAGCATTGTGGCGGTGCATGATCTTCAGCGTCTTGCTTCCGCCCCCATACTCCCCTCGCGATATGACCCTCCCAGCGGAGCTTTACAACTTCATCTTCGACGAATGCATCCACGACAAGGCCCTCATGTCTGCCTGGGGCCTCGTCAGTCGAGAGCACCTCGTTTCCAGCAGATTCCACCTCTTTTCGTCTGTGCGTCTCGATTACGCCAACGCGCACGGGTTTGCCGAGATCCTCCGTACACCTTCCTGCGAGATCGCCAAATTTATCGAAACCATTGTTCTGAGCAATCAGTCCCCGGAGCCCCCCTGGTTTCCCCATGTTCTCCCCCGGCTACCCGCGTTCCCCAACGTCACAACTCTCTGTCTGCACAACTCGAAATCGGTCCTGACGGAGGACATGTGCGACATCCTGCGTGTGAATCTCCCTGCTGTCACGCTCCTTGAAATCGTCAACTTCCCGTTCGCCTACCGCACCGCCGCGATCGAGTTCGCGTGCGGCTTCGCGTTTCTGGAGGCGCTTACATTCTTCCCAAAGATCAAGCACAATCTAGCGCCTGCGACGCCTGCAAGGATACCGCGCACCCTGCGTACAATAGCGCTCCGCTGTTCGCTGGAAGAGCAGCCGAACTGGTTCCTCGCAGATGCTGCACCCCCGCTTACGGCGCTGCGCATTCGCGAGGCCGGCGCACGCGACTTCCCTGTCATAGGCCGCGCGCTCAAACGCCTCGGTGCCTCTCTGGAGTCGTTCTCAATCGAATTCTCCGACGCCGTCGTCGAAAGTGCGCCCCCCACCCAGCGAATTCATTAATCGTTAATCATACAACACAGTGGCATTCATGCGGAACTACTTCCTCGACACGAACACGGCGCTGCGGCGGCTCGAGCTGACGCTCGGCGGCAGTGCCGTGGTCGAGCTCTGCAGCGCGTTCCTCGCGCGTGCGGTCTCGCCCGCGCTCGAGGAGCTGGTGCTCGACATCTGGGTCGAGCCCGCGCGGCTCGCGGCACACCCCTGGACGGCGCTCGACGATGCGATCATGCACGGGCCCGCGGCTACGGCGATTCGGCGCGTGGAGCTGCGGGTTGGCACACTGATGACCTGGGCACCGCTCGCGCAGGCCATCCGCGCGCGGATGCCCGCGTGCGATGCTTCAGGCGTCCTGCGGGTGCGCATCGATGATGGGGAGGTAGCTTGAATCTCACCGTCGTCGTTGGCGCGAGATAGGTATTGTATTCGCTCTTCAGCTTGGGCAGTTGGTTACCAGTTACTCTGTGCTATACTCCTTTTTTATTCTATCATCCGCCCAGAAACTTCAAGCAGTTCTTGGCGCCCATAAAACCCTGTTTTAACCAGACCCCCTGCCCTACGGGCGCCTTTAATCGGATTAAGTTAATCTCGGATTAATCCGGATCTTCCGTCTCAACGGCCCCGGATTAAGTAATCCTCCTAGGGTTACTGGGCGGACGGTCCGCATCTACTCCATCTAATTTTCATCACATGCACACAGAAGGTGCCCGTTCGACTCGCAGAAAGGATCGATGTGGTTTTCGCCGCAGCCATCAACTGAACACATTTCCAGGGTACAACCGAGGTGAATACAGACCCGGTAGCGGTGGGTCCGCATCTGCGCATTGCTGTAGCCAGAGCCTACCTACGCAGAGTCCCCCGTTCGACTCGGGCCCAAGTTTTGAGTAAGAGAAGAATCGTTTTTGCCCTAGGTGCCGGGCCGGAAGCGAAGTCCACCGTAAAGATGTCTAAAATCCACGTATGAGTATCAGCGCCCACATTGACGCCGGGAGTACAGAGTGCACTAGTCTAGGTGTGATGGGATCAAAGAAGAGGTGCAGAGACAGCGGCGGACAAGGGACAGCGGGGACTGCTCGGAACGGGTCGGCGATACTCGGAACTGAGTGTCTCGTCACAAAGGCCACCCGCTTCGTCACACCGTGGACAGTCCGCTGGACCGTCCGCGCTGTGACGAAGTCCCGTGGAGAGCCACTCCTTTGTGACCCTTTTCATGTGATCCATCCTTTCCCCTGCTTCTCGCGCGATTCACTCAGTCAGGGCTCCTCCGACACGTCTTCGTTAAACTTAAACCACTGGATGGTATCCCCCTTCTAAATGTCAAAGCCGCATCTACTCCAGTCTCCAGTCGCGTCGAACTCAGGCTGCTGTGCGAGAGAAGATGTTGATATAGACCCCGGAGAAGTTCTTCTAACCACAGCAACTTTTGCCAGCGCATGGACACTCATCATCTCCGCGCGGCCCACCCAGCTCTTCTTCGTTGTCAAACCCCGCTCAGGTGCCGGGACGCGTGCGCGAACATCGGGAATGGTGACTGCTTAGTTTTTCCCTCTTGTTCATCACGATGTGCTTGCGCGCTCGGAAGACATCACCTTGCGTACAACGCGGAGCGCGGGGGCGGGAGCTGGGCCTGGGAGACGATAGTGTGTGAATAAAGGTGCGCTCGTCGCAGCTGCTCAGATGCGCTGCACGCGAAACCGGGACTTTCCAGCCCGCGGTCTACCGGCATGGCGTGATACCGTCTCGCGCGCAGACGAGGAGAGCACACAATGTGCCTTTTCTTTCTTGATGCTAACAATTAACGGGTGGTTCTCACCGACGTGTTGCCGAGCCACTATCTGCTCCAGCCGGCGGAGCGCCCGCCCATGGACATTTCGGCGCTGCTGCAGATGCTGCAGTCTGTGCCGCCAGTCAGGCGGTGAGGTGCCATTCTCCACCGCTGCGCAGCGGGCAAGGAAGATCATCGAAGTCGCGGACGACTCGACCGTCGTCGTTCCAGGAAGAAGAAATGGCAGGTTGCGACCGAGGGCGAGGGTGAGAGCGAGGAGGGCAATCCTTTCGACTTCTCCGCCGTGCCGAACATCCTGGATGACGTGCCCAACCGCGAGGACATGCGTGTGAAGAAAAAGGAGAGGCGGAAACTGTGAGGGGGTGCGCTGCTCGTCTGCATTCAGTTAAGAGCGATACTGACTCGGGGCTCAACAGATAAACCGTTTTATGGTGATTTCCCAGCCCCGCCGCGGGCACACAGCGACTTGAAGAGCGGGAACTAGACGCCTACGTTAGTTGGACAATCTGGATGTACTTCTGTACCGTGACGTTCGATTCACTCGAACTGCTTGGAACTCGCGCAGATGGATTTCACGGAGAACATTTGGTAGGCCGCATGTACTCGGTATTACCAAAAGTAACCGGGCACTCCGGAACAGGTTATCCTGCGCCCGTAACTTGTGTATTAAGAGCGAAATTGTCTTTGGTTCATACAAGGATGCTCCTCAACATATCTATTACAAAAACAAGGATCATTGTGCTTTTTATGCCCTGAGAATTGGTGTTTATTTGGGAGTTTGACTAAAAGGGTGATTTCTTGTCCGCTTGATTTACTCACAGAATATTCCAACAAGACTGTGGACCTCTGAAACTTCACCAAGGCCTTTCTACAGGTCGATTAAAATTTTTGATGGCTTGAAGTGGGAAAAAATCTCCACCAGAAACTCACGGAGGCAAGAATGCTGTTATTTCATAAATCTAATATTACATCAAGTATGAAGGCTTCTAACTCATGGTCCAATGTTCAGGTAGGGGTCAAACACATCCTAGATGAGGTTTCTATGCATAGCAATGTCAAAAGACTTCATTACGTGCCAATAAAACCAAGTGCCCGGTTACTTTTGGTGATACCGAGTATCTGATAGACTCCTTTAAAAATACTTGCTATTCCAGCATATTCGACTCGACCAACGCAACCTTCCCTGATCCTTTCTTGAGTGAATCCCTTTCGACCTGCTGCTTTTCAAATGCTTTTCTAGCCCGCTCCTCCGCCCTTCGTTTCTTTTCCAGCTCATCTTCGATCTTCTGGCGTTTTTCAGGGCGGCTTTCATCTAATAACTCCCGCTCTTTGGCCCGCAAGCCCTTCTCGGCCTTCACGAGACTATCGAGGCATTTGAGGACCTTTTCATTGTACCACTCGATTTTGTCGTCTTCTCCGGCCAAGACACGGTGTTGGGCATTAGCTTTAAAAGATGAAAATTGAGGAGGGACAATATTGTGGACAATGAGCCATACATTTTCGTTTGAGATTGTGATGTGCATTTTCTGATATGTGGCCGGTTTTGTAGGAAGGCGTAATTCCGTAGTTCTCATACGTCTGTAACCAAGATCAAGCAGAGGATGTATAAAAGTATAGTGGACCCACAGTAAGAGTTTTCATTTTCAGAGCGTCGAAGAGTTGGCCCTTCTTGAGGCCGCCAAGCAGCGTGCAGTGAATACCTTCCCTGTTAACATGGCGATGCACCGATTCTATGAGATTTGAGTTCGGATCCCCGGCGTTCCATATGTCGAGAGGGATAAACTTTGTTCCCAGCAGATCCCCGGGAAGAAAAACTTGCTGGACTGTTTGTCATTCACCCAGTCTGCGAGGATTTCAGCAATATATTACGATAGCTTGGAGTGTCCAATCACTGACCATTACCCGCTTTCCCTCCTTTGTCCCGTATTTTCAATAAAGTCCCTTCCCAATCATCATGTTCTATACACACGAGACTGCGCATGAGCCAACGAACATCCTCAGCGACAGGACATTTATTGATGTTACGAAAATCGTGAACAACGCAGATGCGAAGGATGCGTCGAAGGTGATCATAGGGGTCAAGCTCCTGAATGGTGCGTTCCGCCTGATGAAGGTCGGCCTTGACTGGCATGTTTGAGGCCAGCTTTTGCAGGTGTAGCCCGAGACCTGGGGCGGAGGCAGCGGTTAGTACCTAACAGAATTTCTAAAAGTCGGCAAGGAAGATTATGACCTTTTGCCTGACCGCGGTGCTGATCAGCTGTCCAAGAAATAATGAAACCGTCATAGCCCTAGGAGCCATTGATGCTTGTCGCATGAAGATGTCTCCAGCGGAGAGACTTGCCCGTGTCCTCTTTCACGATTGCCTCGATTTCTTCAAAAACGAGCTGATGGGCGGCAGCAGTTTGGCGGTTTATGTAGACTCGGCAAAAGATTAAGCCTTCACAGGGATAAGGGTTGAGATTATTGTGAGAAACATTGAGACGTACTTGTGTTTGCATCCCGATCCATGCACGCAAGTTCAAACTCCAAGAATCTGACTATCCTCCTGAATGCAATATCGCTTTGGAGATATCGCCCCGCTAAAAGTAGACGTCGACTGGCCTCCGGGGTCATACAGATGATGATTCGAACCATATCATCCTTGTTGTCTTTTTCTGGTTCGTCTTCTTCATGGGAGTTTAACGTCTGAAGCGGGATCGCAATAATCCCTCGAATGTATCTCTGTTCCTTCGCAAGGTTTCTATCCTGCTGGGCCTTGAGATTTATAACACCTAGTTGAAAGCAGATGACATGAGTGCGTCAAACTTTTTAAAGGGAAGATCTAACCGGCCCAACCGGTCCCGAATGGACAATGACTTTCAATTGCCTGTTTAATGTATGCTTTGAGGTGCGAACGATTTGAAAGAGATACATGCCAGTCAGCCAGAGTTGGGCAGACGAGGAAGGGGAATTTCGAGGTCAGAAATGACTGAACGATCGGGTGGCGAATAAATCTCCGAGGGGTGATGTCGGGAAGGTCCTCTGCAATTGTTCCCAGAATCTCCATTCATTTGGCGCGTATTTTTGGTGGGGTTTTCGTGGGCAGTGGTACGGGATGGGGGTGTGCACCGCTGGTAACAATCAGCACAAAAGGGCACTCCCGGCGATACTCCTCCTTGGGCTCAAAGATCCGAAATTTGCTTAAGCATTTGAGGCGCTTCATTAATGGCTGGATGAGATTCTTTGTCTCGTCTCGATGCGGAAATGCTGGAGGGACGTAACTCTAAGCGAACTGTTTGCTCCGGCTGATTGGACTTACGACAATATGCCTTCTGTTGGGAACAATTCGAAACGGTGGAGCAGTCTGCGAGTGGACCGTAGCCGAAGCTCAGAACAGCATCCTCTATTTTCGCAGCCTCGCTTTCATCGCCAGAGATGATGGCCTCGATATACCCAAGATGATATGATCCATCATCGATACTGTGATCGTTTAAATGATCCTTGTTCGTTCTTGCATTATAATGCTCGCAACTGTAAAAATGACCGTCAAAAGACTGTCTGGACGACTCCTGAGATAATCAATCACCTGATATATGGATGGCCATTATCACCGTAGTCAAACACAATTCTTCCTTCGCACAGACCTTCCTTCATTCGGTACCCTCTCTGCGTCTGAAATAAATATAGATCCCTCGCCTCCCTTTGTTCTTCTTCCGTAGTAGAGAGGTTGGTCACCTCAGCGAGAGGCCTGCTGCATCCCAGCTTTTGAAGCGCCGCCAGATACGCTGATGTTCTAAGGAAAATGTCTCGGGATGGCGAAACATATTGCAGCCTGTCTTCGCGATCTTTCCGCAATCGATCCCGCACATCATCTCTGGATGCTTTTGTATGGGGAATTGCCAGCTCTTCCTCGTTGCTGTTCGGGCATATCTTAGCACCCTCGCCTTTTGATGTCATTAATATCATCAGAATTTTGCTTATAAACATTCACGCACATGTAGTATGGCGCTCTGCGCACAGAACTGGCTCCCCTTTGGTATCGAGCAGTAGCTGGCACTTGACCGATGCTCCGGAAACAGTTTGGCCCATGCGCCCGCCTCTTGAATACGCAATATTCAAGGCAGGATCCTGCCAATTGTCTGGGTCCATAGGAAACAAGTGGCCGATAGACCCAGTTGATGGTGTTTCAGGATATTCAAGGACATAGTTCGGCGAATATTCGTACAGAATCTCAAGAGTTGTTTGACGGTTAATTTGGACATGGAGGCGTTTTATTGGGGCCTCGGAAACGGCAGGGGTGCGCGGAAGTGTGGCTTTTTCAGGGACATGGGGATGCTGTTCAGTGCGCAAATAATCGAGAACTTCATTCAAGTGGTCCTGAATGGACTGGGGAGCATGAAGGGCGCCAGAATCTCTTGAAATGCCTGCTAATCCCGCAAGTTGCGGGCGAATGTCGACATGAGCTGAATGTCCTCCGGAAGATGTCGGCGGAGGCGGTGGTACGGGAGGAGGAGTGAAGGAGTTGAGGAGCTCATCAACTCTCAAAGCGCGCTGCATTGGTGCAGAGGAGAGCAAAAAATTTCATTGCAAAGACAGGATAGAGTAATATCCGCCGTCAGTCAGTTACAGCACCCAAATGTCCGTGAAGCATGTTCGCAGGAGTGGTGAACAAGTTCCTGGAAATGAGATATCATTGGAATCCTGTATAAAACAGAGGCCCAGGAGGTTCGTTCACGCAGAATTGCGGGAGGGGGAATCGAGACGCGCTTGGTAAGGATTCATAGAAGAAGTTGGGAAGAAGATGTCATAATACTGACAGGACCGAATCAATCCGAGAGGCTTCGGCTTCTGAGAAGCCATCACGGCTAGACGAATGCACCCTCTCCTCTTGACGCCGGTCTGTTTCTCTTGACTTCCTTACGTAACGAATTGAACTGGCAGAAGGACAAAGTTAAATATGAGACTCAGATTGAAGGGGAGGTATATTAGAGGAACTCAGTTATCCAGGCTCACATCGAAGTGAGTACCGACTCGGTAGCGGACGGTCCGCATCTGCTTCCGGTACTACTTCGGCCTCCGATTTCCGTATGCAGAGCTCGCCCGTTCGACTCGGGCCCGGGTCTTACGGGGAAGATCCAGTTTTTTCGCGGTGCCTGGGCGCTGAAGTAACTTCCGCCGCAAGATTTCGGAATATATGGAATTATCTCTCTAGGAACTGCTTAGCAGACTCACCCGTTCTACTCGGGCCCGGTCTTACTCCAGAAGTTATGGATATATTGAGAGGAGGAGTCGCTCAGATTGAGGGAACGGCACATCTGTTCCGGGTGTAAAGGAACCCATCTAAACAGGATACAATCAGGGCAAATCCCGACCCAGTAGCGGACGGTCCGCAACTGCGTCCAGTTATCAAGAGGACTTATACCTTGTATGCAGAGATCGCCTGTTCGACTCGGGCCCGGGTCATATCATGGGAAGGTGTTTGTTTTTAGGCCAGGCTTGAACATTTTATTTCAACGTGTGGAAGGTTCGATCTGTGGGGGTTACAGCAGTGATTGGCAGGATCTCCAGAGGAGGCCCGATCATAATATGTAAGGAACTCAGTTATCCAGGGTGCGCTTGAGATACGCAGACGGCCTGCATCTGCCTCACATTTCGAGATCATCACTCACTTAGCGAAGTGGTTCCGTTTTATTTAAAGTCCCTGGTCTAAATGGTTGAGTTCGTTTGGTTGTATTTTCCCAAGGTCTGCTATGCTGCGGAAAACGTGCATTTACCGAGGCTGCAATCAAGGTAGATACAGACCCGGTGGCGGACGGTCCGTATCTGCTCCCAGTGTAGTTGTGCCATGGATTGGTGTATGCAGAGCTTGCTCGTTCGACTCGGGCCGGGTTCATCATAGAAACGGCGTTTCTTTTGTGGCAAGATCAAACATTTTACTACGACATGTAGAACTTTCTGTGCAGGGTAATTAATCTCACTTCGCCGAAGTGGATTGGTCGACCCTCGCAGTGTGCTCCAGATTCATGGATAATGGCATTACATAAGCTCATTTATCCAGGGTATACTGAAAGTGAATATCGACCCGGTAGCGGGCGGTCCGCAGCCGCCTTTCTTGAATGTGCGTGTGGGTGAAGATATGACAGCAGACGGTGCCTACAACATCGCGAGGTACGAGCGAAAATTGTTGTAGCGTCTGTTTATAAGAGACTAGACGGTGCCCGTTCGAGTCGGGCCCGGGTCTTAAATCGTTGGAGTCATAATTTTTTTGGGAGCCCGAAAATGAGAATCCCGTCACAATGCTACAATATCCCAATACCCCAGCCTCCCCACGATCCCGAGGACGGAGCCCAAGTGCAAACCAAAAAATACCCGAACGGGCATGGTGGCGGTGCACAGCAGTGACTACTATCATTGTCCCCCTTTTGACAGCGGCAGTGATGGCGGTCGATATAATATTTTCCCCCACGTAGAATTTCTCCGGCACGTAAGGATCAGGTCTTTAGCATATGTCCTACACCCTCAAATATTTTGGTGTTTTGAAATTGCCTCAGTGGAAAGATATTGACGTCCCGAGGGTGGGACACCATGTGGTAGCGAGTTTCGGTTGTATTTGGCAGGGTCACAAAGTGTCACAAAATCAGCCTTTCGATTTATTGCACCGGCTGTTGACCAAGTATGGGTACAAGATTTTGCCAGAGCGTGGGCAGAATATGGACACACCTCATATCTTTTTACTGGACCAAAATGCGAAGAACTGAGCTTGCCATCACTAGAACTACCACATCGGGGTGCACTGTCAAAGGGGGGCCAATGATAGTAAACAAGACCAACGCTTTCCGCCTCCCTAACATGCCGCAACAGCCCGCATCGGCCATAGCCGCTCCCGGCCTCAGCGCCGCGCACCCGTTGATGAAGGAGCTCCCCAGTCTGCGCGTCACGGCAGTTCGTTTCCGGTGCGTATTGCTCTCTATCTGTGCTATTCTGCTATCCGGTGAAGGGTATGCTGAGTGCGGATGGCATGTTAAGACGAAGCCCACGCGGCGTCGATAAAAATCCAGCGTCACGCGCTCGACGCTTCGGCGCTGTTCGCGTGCAACGCACACCCCGAGGCGGGAACGCCCTGCTCAGCATCGAGCTGAGCGTCCTGCGCGCGCACCCCCTTCCCTCCACATCCACATCCACATCCGCATCTGAAAACGGCAAAGACACAGTCGCAGAGCTCACCCTCTCCCTCCGGCGCCTCAGCGCCAAGCTCTCGCTCACCGAAGCCGCGCTCGCGGAGCACGGGTTGGCGCTCACGGAGGCCAGGGCGCTCGCGGCGCAGCAGAACCGCGCCCCGGGCGAGGGGCATAGCGCTCGCCGCGCGCGCAAGGGGGCGCGAGGAGAAGGGGCTGCTGCGCCTTCGGGCGCTTGAGCTCGCGGTTCGCAGTGTGCGGGAGGACAGAAACCTGAGCGACCGCGTCGTGCGCGAGTACGCGGCGCTTGAGAGGCCCGCGGCCGAGGCGGCTTCCCCTGCTATGCCGAGCGGTGACCCGGAGGGAACGCTTGCGGGGTCGAATAACTCACGCGCTCGTGGCGATGCGAGGGCGCAGCGCGGTGGTGCGGTGGCGTGGTGTCCATTGTCGGCCGTGTCTTGCGTTCGTTCTCCTTTCTTTCTTGATCCCGTTCGTTCCTTCCCCCCCCCCCCCCCCCTTGATAAAGCTACAGCGCCTGCGGGGCTGCACCAGCGCGCGGGAGGAGGCTCAGCTGAACGCTCGGGTGATGCCTGAGCGTGGCTCGAGGGGCGCGCGGCCGAGGCGGCCTCCCCTGCTACACCGAACGGTGACCCGGAGGCGACACTCACGAGCGCCGCGCTCGAGGGTGCAGCGTGGTAGCTCCCCGTACCTCCTGTCCACGGCCCGTCCCTTGCGTTCGTTCTCCGGCTCTTATTCCGTTCCTTCTCATTTAATTTCTGCCTCTTTGTTCCGTTCGTTTCTTCGTCCTTGGGGCTTTAATGCGTTCTTTTATTTCGTCCTTCATCTTCTCGCTTCTCTTCATGTGCCGTTCGTCATCCGGCCCCGCTTCACGTCTCGAACGTGCACACAACGAGCTTGGCTCTTCCTCTTCACGGGTCTAGTTCTGCAGGGTCGTTGCACGGTGGGATAACAGTCCCCGCGATTGGTGTGCCATCCATAGCGCTACTGCATCTCGCCTTCCCTTTCTGGCACGAAGGCTAAATTGTAACTGTGCTTCTTTATTCAGCCTCCTTCTCTCTCCTACGCTTCATATGCATTCTCTTGGACGCCCCCGATGCCTTAGCTCGAACGCGTCACGGAGGGCTTACTCGGTCCATTTCCAGTGTCGCGATGACGGGAAGTGAATTATCAAGGACGTAAATCTCAAGAATTATAGCTACGAAATGCAGCCTTTTATTAAATGTAGCTAACACTGCGCAATTCTGTGATCGCACCGTGCGATATCTGCTTTTTGGGAGCATTTTCCGAACAAAGGGCGTGCTTCCATCCGCGTCTCTCTCGCCTTCAAATGGTCGCGGTGGGTTCATGTTAAATTTTCAATCCAGTAGTGCATCTAGAGTACCCAGATCCGACCACATTCGAGGAGTGTTGCAACAGTATTGACCAAATTTTACGTCGATTCCGGGTAGACCAGTCCAACGCGTTGACGGACGGGTGGCGTCCCGTCCAACGCGTGTATGGGCGTCCCGTACCCGTCCCGTACAAATCCATCCAATGCCCAGGCCCTCAAAACCCGCTCCTCCCGCCTGTCAATCTGTCAAGAACGGGGATGGGTTAAAGCGCTACTTGAAACTACCACGTTCCAGCTCTCAAGCAGAATCAAGGCATCCCTGACCGACTTTGAAATCCGCTCCCGCTCTCAAACTGTTCTCAATCACCTATACCGTGTCTGTAAATATGCACGGCTTCCTGAAACCCCGTGCGTAGGATCTTTGTTCCTCGACTTTTAATCCAACTTGATCGGCTCCCTGCTTTTTGTGGTAAGCGCGCCTGAATCGTGGTAATTACTACGGACACGTCAGCGCTCGGGGCATCCTGGGAGGCTATCGCAAAGCTTCCCGGCTATCCGCCTGTTCACACATAAACCTCCCTGCAGCTCAATCGGCTTCTCGTCTCACAATGACCATCGAAACACCTCGACCAAAGGCAGTTGCTGGACAGTATACTGCGCATCAACTCTCGGGAAACAACCTGCGTATCGCAACGCCGCAGTGTGTGCGTAAACTCGTCCTCATCTCTCCTCTTTCTTTCATTTAACTCGCTCTTTGTCCTAGTCGTGGGTACTGCCATTGCTAACGCAAATTGCTCCCGCGTCTATGGCGGCGGGACGCAGGGAATCATGGGCGTAGTAGCTAGCACAGTCCTCATAGGCGGCAGCAGCATCACTTGCATCGTTCCTTTCGCCATCTCGATCGCGGGCAGCAAGGGAACCACGAGTGCGCCTGGAGTAGATGGTGCTGTGCAAGAGAGCTCCGAGCGCGCGGAAACAGTAAGCCTGATAAACCCCCCGGCATATACGTCGCCGCTCCGTGCAGATTGCCGTCAACTCCATGAACGATCGGAAGACGGGGATGGCGAAACGCGGTGATGGATTCTTCGGATTGCCTGGGGGGTTCGGGACGCTCGACGAGGTGTGCACCGTTGGGGTTCCACCCCAAACGTAATCATTCTGCTGCATTATTTGACGTCTCCCGTGCGCTAACCACGCTCCCACAGCGGTAATCCTCATAACGTGCTCTCCTCCTTCGATCCTTTACGCCGACTGATCCGCAACGGCATCGCGGAGGGGTTCATCCCGCCGACAACGAGAGTTTCGTAGTTTTCCTCAACGGACCGGGGGCGTATGTCGAGCACGAGACATTCGACTGGGGTGCGGCGGGGCTCGCGGCGTTAGCTAGTTGGGGTAGTTCAAGCCGTTGTTCGCATGGACAGAGAAGACCAGAATTAGGTATACGAATGAGTTCTGACTTGCACGAGATGTAGCTAACACTCCGCAATTCTATCATCACATCGTGCAACATCAGCCTTCTGTGAGGATCTTTCGAAACAGGCCCGGGCTTCAGTCCACATCTTCCTCGCCGTCGAGTGGTCTCCTCGAGAATTCTGCACATTGCCCATCCGAACCAAGCAATCCCCCCGCCCACGATGTATACCCATGAGCTGGAATCCATCTAACGCGACTTGGAAAAGGTTCACGGCCGTGGTTTCATCGCCCTTCGCCAATGAAATATCTCCCAGGCGGCGAAGTGCTTGATGCGTCGCCGCAAGGTCGTGCGACTTTCCTGCCGCTGCCAGAAGAATAGGGTCCGGTGACAGTTAGCGTTTGGAGAAAATAATTAATGGTCAGGCTGACTGTCAGTTCTGACAGTTGACAGTTCTGACAATTGCGAGCTCGGCGTACAGGACTACTACGCAAAGTTACCAGCCTTCCCAGAGGTCTTGGTTGTCCGAACTGGACGCACTAACGCCAATCGCCACTGCATTTTTCCCTTTCGTCTTTGCCGCCCGCTTTTTACGATGATACCTGTGACGGATTCTGTCAGCCTCCTCGTCCTCACTGTGCGATGGCTCCTCTCCCACAGAAGGAGCAGAGACGACGGTATTCGAGGGAACAGACTCTGCGACAACAGTGGGAGAATCGGACTCCTTGTCGGAGTCTGAGTCGGTTTCACTGTTGCTGTTGGAATGGTCGGCGGCTTTGTGTTTCACCTTCTCCAAGAGCTCGGGGTTTAGGCGTCGGAAAGCCACGGTTGGATTCCGGCGAGGACGCCGCACTTTTACACCCTGTGATAAATAGTTGAACTTGGGTTAGGAATGTGAATATTAATGAACAAGATATCGACTCGGCGACTGAAGGTGCTGGCGACCGTGCCGTCTTCACCTTCCAGCTCGAAGATGCCACGTGGAATATCATCTTCCTCTGTGGCAAGTGCTACAATCTCTGGGAGAAACAACGTGAGCTTCGTAATTTTCTTGACCAAATCAATGATAGGTTTTGCTGTCGGCAGTTAGATAATAAGAATCATCGGCGTGTCTTGAGCAGCACACACTGGACAGAAGGTTTTGAGCAGCTGCACTGAGGCCTACAGAGTCGTTGTCATTGGCAATACGGGAGGAGACCTGGCGATTCCGCACCGGCGAGGGGAGCTGTGGAGGTCATTCTCTGCAAGTCGGAGCAAAGAAAATTTGGTTTTGAACTGTCAACTGTCAGATTCGACCACGCAAAAATAATTAACTGTCAGTCAGATTCTGACAGTCATCCTGACAGTTACTGACAGTTGACACTAACTGTCACCGAACCCTACAGAAGAAGTACTGAATAGTGCATTGCAGCCTGCAGGTCGTTGGTCTTCAACGCTACATTGCTGAGCTTCTCCATCGCTAAGATCGCGACGTCCGGCCATACAGTGTCTGTGACAGCGGGTTTGAATCCCTTCTGCGCCTTTTCGTATTCCCCGTTGCGGAAGTTGAGGTCTGCTTCCAAGATCACAGCGTAGATATCGAGCCCCGCAGCCTTCCACACTGGGGGCGGCACGACGCGCCGTGCCGTTGATACGACTGGTATTAGCCCAGCCGTGAAATCTCGCATTTTTGCGATTTCTTGTCAAATACAAGAAGTCCCCTGCCTGGTGGCATACAATTTAGAGTCAGAGCGAGCTCCGCACTGCTGACTGCGTAGCAAGGACGCGAGAGAACCGTATAGGCGTTAAGGTTATACTACGACTTGGTCCTTCAAATATCGAGGATCAGTATAGTAAGCTTAAGGATGCCTCGAAGTTCGTCAGATTCAGTCCATAACTCATATCTGAGGGCGGATTGCACTGCAAAAGCTAGTTACCATACCCAGGAGATTAAACACAAAAGCCTAAGACTACTAGTTGGAACACAGTATACCAGACGCAGAGACAGGACCAGTCCGAGGACTGCTATTGGGCCATCCTGGACAGGACTGGCACGAGCGCGAACTAGACTGCAGGACCAGGGACAGTCCGAGGACTCTAACAATAGACTTACATTGGGGCAAAGCATCGCCCGAGGACTACTATGTCGGTCACAAAGTACCGGTAGGAACAGGTCCGAGGACTCTAACTCGGTCCGAGGGCAAACCCAAGACTTGAAACAACAGCACGGATGAACTAATTATAGTTCGAGGACTTGTGCGCCTGACAAATACCGATGCTCGGAAGCAGCCGAGCTGAGCCTAGATCATCATAGAGCCCATGTGACGTGCGCGTCGCGTCCGAGGGCCCTAACAAGCACAATGAACATCCTAAACAGGCAACGGCTGAATACTTCAGCTCTGCCACAGCTAAAGCGACTTCACGGAGTGGATACCGACGGCCGAGCCGTCTCCGTTGGACAGAATGATGACGTAGCATGAGCTATTTACAGCCATGCCGAGGCAGAGCAAGCGCGAGGGCGCGGACGGCAAAGCACGGCCGTCCGAGGACTCGCTAAATATACACCAAAAGAGGTTCCAGGCACCAGTTGTCTGCGGCCGGACCTCACCAAAATAGAGCGGCATCGTCGCATTTCCTTTTTCAGTTTCAAATTACTCTTTTTCATTTTCAATTTCTCTGTTCCTGTCACATATCCTCGGACTGTCACATAGTAGTAAAATTAGTATAAAAGACCAGCCAGAACGCGATGTTCAGGAGCACATTATAGCCCAGTTCGCCTAGACTCACGTCGAAAGCTTATTCCCAAGGCATTTGTGACTCTGTATCGTCTGCGGAGATTTGTTGTAATAAACACATCTGTTGTTGTAGATTCATTAACAAGAAAGTTCGATTGTTGGCTACATCTAAGCTTTAAGGTTCATCTAAGCCATTCCTACTAGTGCATACAGTTGCCTAGTCATTGTCCCCTTGGTTGCAGACGGTTGTGCACCAAGTATTGTCCTATCAGCGCATACAGTTGCCTGATCATTGTCCCCTCGCTTGCAGACGGTTGTGCATCGAGTATTGTCCTATCAGCGCATACAGTTGCCTGATCATTGTCCCCTCGCTTGCAGACGGTTGTGCATCGAGTATTGTCCTACTAGCGCATACAGTTGCCTAGTTATTGTCCCCTCGAACTGCAGACGGCTGTGCAGCGAGTATTGTCGAGCCGAGCCCATACAGTTGGTGTCCTCGGACTCATTTACACCCTTTAAAACCATATCCTGGTATCTCCGAGGCCTATCTTTAGGTAGTTCTAAACTATCTGTAGTTCCGAGGACGTCCTAATAAGACTCCCTACAAACGGTTTCTTCAACATTACCTGAGAGGATTCAATCTTAGTCGTATATTTCGGCGTAGACCTGAACTCAAATCATTGGCACTGTGTATTGGTTGTGTGGTGTGTGTGTGTTGGTTGTTTGAGTGGTGTTCATAGCATCCCTCGAGTCAGTCAGTTAGGTCACAGCCGTACGCAGGTGCACCGTTTCACCGTATCTATATTTTCGCGCGCGCTTTCGAGGGCGCCTAGCTCGATGTCGATGTGGGCGATGTTGAGGAGGTCCCAGCCTTTCGAAATATCGTCGATCGTGCGCCGGGCCTTGTAGATCCGTACGTGCAGCGCGCGCGTTGCGTCGTATTCCGTGCGCCGGTCCAGGATCTCCGCTTTGAGGTTGAGGATATTGTTGTACACATGGACATCCAGATTCGCGAGCCCCAGCGCAGATAAAATCGAAGTGAGCGACGCGCATAGCTCCATCGTCTGGGCGTAGTCGCCCACCATCCCGCAGCAGGCCGCGTATTGCTGCGTCACCCACACCTCGGCGGTCATGTTGCCCGACGCCTGCGATAGCCGCCGGGCCTCTCTGCCGTGGGACAGGGCTTTTTGCTGATCCCCCATGACACGGTAGGCTTCGGAGGAGGCAGAATGACACAGCGCCTGTAGGGAGAGGTTGCCTGACTGCTGCGCGAGGCGCGTGCCCCGGCCAGCCGCGTCGAGCGCCTCCTGGAATTGCCCAGTTGGCATCAGGTGGCTTGACAGCATGTAGAGTCCCCGAGCTTGAGGGCTAAAGTCAGTGGAGGCTTTCGAAACTATATGTAATTCGCACCTTGGCCAGATAAATCCTGGGTCACTTCGAAACATCGAACTGCGGCCGAGGCAATATCACGACATTCAGATCGACCCACCTGCAGGCGCATCTGTGCCAGCAAGTAATCACCCTTCAACTGGAGATCCCCTAGACTTTCGACGGCCTTGTCTACAGCGTCAGAGAAGTCGAACGAGCCGGTCCTCGCTGATGCGTTGAAGCGCAGCAAGTCGATGGTGCACCGCACTGTGGCTTCTAAATGGAGCGACTTGGCCAGAGCATATGCGGTGACGGCACGGATGTTAGTAAACTCTGACGAGAGCCGCTGGATAAGCTCGCGATTCGGTAGATCCGTAAAGTTGCGGAAGAGACCAGCGAGATCATAAAAGTAGGCGCGCAGCCCGTCGAATGATTCAGCGCTAGGCGGGGATTTTTCGCGCACATATTCACGTATTGGAGCTAGTGTTCGGAGGCGTCCGTCCGCAGCAGAGTAAATGAGAGAACAACGGAGCAGTGTCGATTTACTGCGTGCGACTTGGGGGGAAAAGGGTAGTCTCATCTGCATCAATGCGTCCTCCGACAGTCCATCAGGTAGAAGTGACATGAGGCTGAAGAGCCCTCGCGCCTGGGGATTGGAGAGCATTCGAGCACTCGACAAGGAGATCGTGATCGACTTGTCGAGGTTGGACTCCTTGTTGAAGCCTTCGGAAAGAAGGGAATTCGTTTCGTCTGCCCATCGATTCAATAGGGATTCAGCGCCTTCAAACGACGCTACGTTCGCCATGAGGGTTATGGCGAGTGGAAGATTGTCTGTCAGTGCAAGTAGGGCGGTGAGTTCGTCGTCGTCGATTTGATCGACGATATCGAGAAAAGTCTAACGGGCCGCCATGTCGTTGAGGCGATTCAGGGGAAGAAGAAATGGGCGAGTCCATTTTACTTGGCCCGGTCGTTCAGCGCCACGCATGGTTACCTTAGCCCATGCTATATCAATCTTGGAATCAAGAAAGGACGATGAGTGAACGCACCATCAACTGTAGATGCGGTATCTCGCTAATGAGAGAGAGGAAGTCTTCCACCTCCGCTCTTGAACTGAGGTTCTCCCAGCAATCCTCCAGATTATCGAGAACGAGGACGCAGGGAGCTGCAAGGTCAGAAAGATATCTGACGATAGCTCGGGATATCTTGGCGCTCGCGTCGATGTCGAAGAATGCTGCGATAGTAGTGAACATGTCGGCCGCGGATGTAGACGATTCTAGCGATATGAAATATCGCCGAGAGCCAAATCGTAATACCAGGTCTTCGTGGTGCAGGACTGCCAGCGCAAGACTACTTTTCCCGATTTCCCCGGGACCCAAAATCGCCGTTCGGCTGGGATCGGGACCGAGGAGGACATTAATCAACTCATGAACCTCGCCGTCGCGCCCGTAAAAGATTTTGGGTGAGGCCGGCAGGAGATATAGACTGCTGGTCGAGCTGCGATATCAAACGTCACGCGTGAATCATATTCAAAGCCGGGAAGAGCGCCACCTCTGATGCAGACTGAACGTCCGAATATGTCGGCTGAGTTGTGGCGGTTTACAGCGACGAGTTCAGACTTACGCTTTTGCTGCTATTCGCCTCTTGTAGGAGCTCCATGAGTTCTTCGTGACGGATTTCCGTATTTTTCCTCATATCAGCCATGCTTGCGGACGTCTCTAAGCCCGCTTGGATCTACTCGAGGTCATCGGTGACGCGGGACCTCGGCGGCACAGGACGCACCCTACACACGTCAAACGCCTGTCGCAGACCCGCATTACAATCCTGTAACAAGGCAGCCGTCTCCGCATGCCGCAGCACGCGCTGGAATAGACCCAAATCGACCTGCGAGCGAACGAACGGGTGCACTTTTTGTAGCGTGCTGAAAATCATGAGCGCGGGGATGATGAGAATCAGAAAACCTGAGCCTACTCCAAAAACTGAGACAAATTGCGCAAGATGCTGGGGGTTGGCATGCGGCCTTCACCGCAGATATTTAAGATCGCTGAGATGATCTCATGGATCCGGTCTAGCAGACTGAGACATTGCGCCCTGTTGGATTTAACGCGCTAAAGACGGAATTAAGCAAACGGCGATAAAGAAAGCCAGCTACGAGAGTACCTGCAGTGTATCCAAAAGCAGGATGGATACTCCGGCAATCGATTTCAAGTAAGGGCTGTTCGAGTCAGCATCGAAAACATTGAGCAGGACGCGAGCAGCGGCGCTGGCATGCTGGAGGATCTGATCTCCCCGACCGTGTTTTGTGGTGGGTCCAGTGTTCGCCCGAAGGCCTTCAAATTCAGGTCTCCAGATTGTGAAGGCCTTCTGAAGGGTGAAGGCTTCAGCGTGAAGGGTACGCGAAGGGGTTCATTTGATTTTCCCACGCTGTTTGACACAGCCGTTTCGACAAGTCCAATTCAATAAATTAGGCATGATAGTACTAGTGGTGGCAAGGTTCGGTTCAGAAATCGGTTCGAACCGGAACCGGACCGAACTGAACGCGGCGTTCAGGTTCAAGGTTCGGCAAATAGCTGAACCGAACGCCAGGTTCAGGTTCGGCGTTCGCGTCCCAGAGAATTTTTCTGAACGCGTCCGAACGCGTCCGGACGCCGAACGCGCACGTGTTTTTTGGTCGAGAATATGGTCTTTTCGGCCGAGAATATGATGGTGGAAAGGTCCGAATACGTGAGTCGGAGGTATCCGAAAGGCTGATCGGCGCCACTTACTGTACTATTTCGACCAAATGTTCACACCATGTCACCCGTCACCTAGGATGTTCACTGGCTTCGGTGTTCAAGAGGCAGGCAAAAATGTTGAAACTTCGGCTGCCGCACCCAGCTCTGTTGAGCCTCCTTCATTACATCGGTACGGCAGTTCGTTTTTGATGGATGCTGTAAATTCGGTTCAGCAAGAAGAGCGGGCTCGAGCTCAGCCTCGAGACGAGCTGAAAGGATACCTGGCATCCCCTTGGGAAACGACGGACAATGTGCTGCACTGGTGGGGCGTGAGTGACCGAAATTTTGTCTCAAGAATTTGCGCTGACTTCTTCCAAGCATGCTGACTTTGGATATGATGCTGAAGACGAGGATTCTGAGGCAGACGAATAATTATCAGTACAACACACTTGTCGCGTTGATTATTTTATGCTAAACCATGCCTGTCAAAACATGGCGTTCGGTTCTGCGTTCGAACGCCATTGAACGCCGAACTGAACGCGCTGAACCTGAACGCCGCGTTCAGGTTCGGCGTTCAGCATTTACCCGAACCGAACGCCAGGTTCAGGTTCGGCGTTCAGGGAAAAGGGCCCTGAACCTGAACCGAACCGAACCTTGCCAGCACTACATGATACTCGTCCTCGGAATCTATCTCTATGGCCCCATCGTCGGGGACATTGTCCTCCAACTCTTCTGCCAGTGCCTGCATCGACAGCTCTTCCTCCTCAATCACCCGCGCTGATGGTGGTGTCAGCCAGCGGCGCACTGACACTTTGCATCTGGTTTTTGACGTAGGCCTTGCAGTAGTTCTTGTAGTAGCTTGTATTCTGTTTCTCACCCCGCCAGAAGTGATCTTGCAACGAGTTTGGCATGACTTGGCGCGACCGGTGGGAGGAGGACGCAAATTTCGAAAATTACATAATACATACACGTGATATCTGAAGGCCTTCGGAACGGCGCGAAATTCTGCCGAAAATTCTGAAGGCCTTCATGAAGGCCCCCCGAAGGCCTTCAGGGTCTGAAGGCTTCACCGTTCGGGCGAACACTGGGTGGGTCGGAGCATGAGGGGCGAAGTCAAGAGGGGAGCGGCTGCATTAGCTCCACACGCCAAAAATCCCCGCTTTTGGAGCCACTGGAAGCTATTTTTGGCTGGTGGAGCCACTCGCCGCGCACTGCAAATCAGCCACTGAGTGGCCACTGGCGCTGATGGCTGCAGCGCACTCTCTATTACAAAGCACAGCCTTAAGCGATCGAAGATTCTGCAATAAGCCTCCTTCTGCCGATTTTTTCCCGGAAAGGGATCCGTTATTGCCAGGACACGGATTCTGGCAGAATTAGACCGGGTTTGCGACTATTACTGTCTTGATCATGGAAAGATGCCTGCACGTGACCCGCATTAATCACGCCAACGGGATCATTGGCGTGCCGTGGATGCGACCACTGGTTTTCAGGGGATCAAGTACAAGCAGCTGAAAGTCTGGATTCCCGACGAGTCTTGAGAACGCTCCGCAGAAATAAAGCGAGCTATGATTCCAGAGTCTCGCGATTGCCTCAACCAAGTACGGTCCCAACCAAAGTGTGTCTGAGATCCACATCCCTGGACAAGTGGTGGATGCCAAAGGAGGACGCGGCAATTGCCGTGGCTTGGCCATCTGATAGCTCTGATAGTTCCAGCACAGCCACACACCTGAACCAAGCTGTAAAGGACAAAATGGTGGCCGAAAAACGCTCCAATTTTCGCCGCAACTGCATTCTCACCCTGTTCCCAGCATTTTCCACCATTTAAGCTCGATTTCTTCCTGAAAATCGACTCACGCACATCTTCGCCAGGTCCCCGATTTTTGTCCGGCAGAGACCTACCATTGGACGCTCGGCCCCCCCATTTTTGTCCGTTCTGGACCTGGGTTTGGGCCAAAAACCCAAGTTTTTGTCTGGCGCCGGACCTAGCCTTTGAGCCTGTTTTCAAGGGTCCTGGCTGTAACATCGTGTAACTCAATGCAAGTTGAGACCGGACTCAAGTCCGCTGCATAAAACGGGACGAGCGACTTAAATATTATCATAACTGATACGTATTCAGAACACAGGGTAAGTCCGTAGGCAAATAAGCAAGTAACGGGGGTAAGCGTGCATAGTAGCCACTAAGAGAACTTCTGTACATCAACACAAGGACGGTGAGCTAAATCCAAGATTATTAGTTGTATCTAAACGAAGGGGGGCATGTGCTGGAATTTCGAACGAAGGGCGGTGGCGACTAGTTCTTCGCGCTGGCGTCGTAGATCGGGCAGAGTTGGTCCCACGCAGCTGTGTATCTGGTTAGCTCCGCGTTAGAGGTGCCTGTGCATCTGCTTACGAGGGGGATCCTCATACGCGATGGCAGGGATGTTTTCGGCAAAGACGATGGCGAGGCCGCTGAAACGATGTCAGTACGGATTCTCCACCCTCGGAGAATGAAGACTCGCATGTCCAAATGCCAGTCAATGTGACAGTGCAGGAGCCCTGGTAGTGGAACAGTTAGACAGGATGCGGGGGAAACTTGGAGAGATTTTCGTACAGGGGCCGGCGTTGTCGGTCACGAACCTGTGCGGTGATGAGCTGCCAAGATATGGGAAGGGAGCGTATTCACATACCTGAAGGTGGTCAAATCGCTCGCAGCCGGACCCGTGGATACCACATCCCGGATAACCTGCGCATACAATCAACCAAATCGCCGACGATGAGTTAGGAGATCGCGTACAGGATTGACAAAGTTGTATGTGGAGTTTCCGGCGCTTCTAATGACGTGAAAGTTGTGCTAAAAAGAAATGAGCGCCCACATCGACCGCGGAGTTGAGAACACGCACTCCGTGCAAATGGAAGGGATGCTGGGATTATTGGTCTCAGGAATGTGTCGGAAGAGGGCTGGAGATCGACTTACAGGAGCACCGGGAGAGCCTCCCGGGATACTGACTTCGATGACCTTGTTCGGGGGGAGCTCGTAGACACTGCCAGCAGGAAGAAGTTGCTGAGCCGTGTGAGCGCCGGACAAAATCTGAAGGAGGACGGGTGCGGTGGGCGGGATGAAGCTCTGGAACGGGATGTCAAGACGGACGACTCCGGGAAGACATCATGACATACGGCATTGTTGACCTCGAATCGCAAATCAGTCGCATTGAACGTGATCACGAGATTCAACACGACGTCGGCGCCGCCGGGATAAGGGGCCCCGGGCACGGGGGTGTAGTCCAGGGGGTGAAGGGAAGTTTCAAGGAGTGGCTGGGTGATAGTGGAATTTGTGGTCGGATCGCGCTTGGGGGCGGTGGCGTAGCGCAAGATTGCGCTGTTTGTTGCGTTGACGAAGCCTTGGTTGCTCCCGGCGAGGGTGGGCTGCGCACGCACCCAGTAATTGTCGATCTGGTTATTGGCGTTGAGAACGAATGAATAACGCTGTCCGGCTGGGGCATTTTTAAGAAGAGCGTTGGTGTGAGGGAGAGAATACAAGTACCGAAGATCTGGATCGAATCAACCGTGAGAGGCTGGTGGTTAACACCATCGACTTCGATGATGGTCATCTGGTGGCCGTCGATGCTGAAGATCGGGGTCAGCGTCTACTATCAAGTTAAGTTGCAACCCCGGGTACCTGAAGATGAAGTTCGGATCACACGAGATTGAAATCAGTCGAAACCTAGAAAATGATCAAGGAAATCCCTGAGAAAATGGCAAGCAGATGAACCTGTAGCGCGTTCCGTGGACGACATTGATGACCGCGAGTGGCGAGAGGGGCTATGAATTTGGGTTGAGGAGAAAGTTGGATAGAGTGGTTAGAGACTTACGCCACCCAGATAGCGGCCGAGCCCGTTAATCAGGGTTGAGTTGAGGACCGGGATAAGAGGCGCCTGGGGGGCCGGAAAGTGATACCAGTCCGCCAGAGTGATGATAGTCGATTCTGGAGTGCATTAGCTTGGAGATGGCATGTTACACGCGGGGGCTTACCGTTATCAATATCTGTGAAAGGTTTCGCGGGTCAGCGTTGGAAAATCAAGGCCCTGACTTCACTGACCATAGAGATACTTCTGGGGATCGTCAGGATCGTATACAACCATTGGCCCTCGAAGCCCATCACAATATTGTGTAGCTATGAAAGTCATAAGTTCTCGTTGTGGAACCACTGGAAATCACAAACATAGATGACTGTGATACCAATACGAGCCTTGAGCTTAATGTCAAACAATGCGCAGGAAATGAGGAGAAATGACATGCCTGCCTGGCCCCTGAAACGAGAATGAGTATATTATTCAAGCATATGTCGTGGAGCACTTACGGGACATTAAAGTCGTACAAGAAGGAGTGCTGGGGCGTTATGGGACATTCTGGATATTGGATTAAGCAATGACCCCTGTGAGTATGGAAATACGCACGGGTAACGAAGGCCGGGCCATCGTCGTAGTTTGTTCCCGCCTGGAAAAAACCGTGCCAGTGCTACGCTCCAAGGTGAGAAGAATTGAACAAGGTTGGATGAATGAAACTCCACCCACAATGCTCGTGCTCTTCAGCATGGTGCTGTCGGTGAGTTTATCTACGACGTTCAACTTGAAATTTGTCCCCTGAGAACGATGAGTGATTGTGGAAGTGAAGCCAGGCAGAGCTGTCTCACAGGTTTTTCCCCTATGATGAGGGGGCCAGGGAAGGTGCCACCGGCGAGAACAGCTCTGCAATACAATGAATCGGTCTGTGGGAAACTGGAGCGCAATGAGGGACGCACGAGCGAGGGAAGCCATCGGGAGAAATATGTTTATTGACGATTTCAAGATTGGCAACGGGGCCAATGGCGGCATACGCGCCGGAAAGGGCCGACAGGAAAACGAACGCGGCGGACAGGATCATCCCTCGAGGAAATCGAAAGGATCGCAGTGGGAGGCAGGATACTGAAGAACAACTGCCCGACGCTCATTTATACCGGCGGCGTTGCGGCACAAATAACGCGTCGAGCCGTGGCTATTGTTAGGGGAAGGATGTAAATTACAGCTGTTTCCCGCAGACGCTCACGGGAACTTGGTGGGAGTCGCAACTAAGCCCCGTTGAAATGGTGCGCAGTGTCCAGACAAGATAGATGCATTGAGGCATTTAATTTTTCTATATTGAGCGACCAACAATCGGATTTAGGCACCCCGCCGGTGGTATTGTCTGTGGATCACGGAATTGATCCGTCATGATCAGTAACCATCAGTATGGTGTCCGCTCAATCAGACTTCTAGGCTGCTGTATTCTATCCTGAAGCCCCTGAAGTCCCTGAAGCATGCGCGTAGAGAGTGCATTCCTCTAACTCGGCTGGAAGAAGAAGCAGCTGATGGACAGGGAGACATCTAGGCATCTCTTCTTTGACTTGTTCGGCTGCCATGCGCAACGAGACTCATGATACCGCTCTGTACTTGATCAAACCAGACTGTTTAAGACGACCCTCGGATATGCATAACATTATGTCAATCATCAGAAACCCGCTCGCCGCTGGGCCGAGGCACTGCCGTGACATGCCGGGGCACGGCTCAACGGTACCGATCATCGGAGATTTTTGAACTCCCAGGGACAGCGCTGCGCGGGTATCTGCGAAGGTCTGTGAATTGTTCCGATGGGCAAGTCACCAATCTGCTGCTTGAAAGTGTATAGGCTGTATAGCGGGTTCAGGTTTTCCGGGGGGTCGAGGCATTTCGCAGTCGCTAATCACGGTGGCAACCATCGAAAGTTTTAAACCGTGTGAAAAAATGTACACTTGAAGGGAGGGCTATGATGCTGTGGCGTCAATACAGTACTCAGTTCAACACCGTGGAGCCACCGTGGAGGGCACCTTGATGTGATCTACTGTATCGGTTTGTCCGTATTGTCTCACACCGCAGCAGTGTTGCGTTTTATAGCCTCTTCTATCTTGCGCCGGTATCCCGGGTTTCAAATCTTGGGCGATCCCCCATTCCTCAGAGATAGCGTTGAAGACGAAAACCTTGCATTGAGAGCAGAACTGATCACGATGCCGGACTGTTGGGGAGAGGCAAAAAAGAGAGTAAATAGATTTGCGAGAGAATGGTTTTGCTTTGATGTTCAAACCGTGAAGTTCGCCTCGTGCACCCCGATATCATTTGGGCCGACGTGGACATGCTGGTTCGAAAGTGAAAACCCGGGAGTGTGGCCACGGATGATGGTTCAGAAAAACTAGGGAACGGCAGGAGATAAGCAGCGTGCCGTCATACCCCAAAATTTATTGAATGCATCAACGTCCGTAGAGATAGTTTTGTCGGTGCAAGCGTTTGCCGGCGCCGGGTGCCAGGTCCTACAGTGCAGCGTCTGATGAGCCTGCTGTTGTTGACGGCGGAACGACGGAGACTGACCATCAGTGGCGTGTGCTTCTATCCGAGTTAGGGTAATACCCCCTCTCGAAGCCTGGATGAGTAGAACTCCCATCAGACCTTTCCCCCTATGGATTGATCGCCTCGCTATTCGGCTCCCTGCCGCATCGCGCCGTGGTACGTTGTGGCAGCGACGCGTTGACCACAATGTACATGGTCGTAGTGTGGTTAGGCAGGCAAGCAATTTACACAATGTATATGCATGTCTATTATTTATTTCGTCTCATCCAGCCTTTTTTGGGCTCAGGCCATAGATTGGTTTTTCATTGTTGAATTGGCAAAATAAAGCACATTTGGGCCAAAGCAATAGGGACAGTCAGAGTAGGCGCTTTAGAAGCGATTACGGTGCACGCTTCGAATGTGATTCTCGATTTATTAAAGCGTGGGATAATCGCCGAAATGCAGAATCACATCTGAATCGCCGAAGCGCCTCCAGAGGCGCTTCAGGCGATTTAAAAGCGATTCAGAACGACGATTCAGACGCGATTAATATCAGGATCAATTGATGAGGCTTGACGCGTGCGAGAATCACATTAAAATCATATCTGAATCGTGTGTTGAACAGGGACGGTCAGAGCTGACGGCGATTCACGGACGATTCAAGACAAAAATAAATTCGAGAATCCATTTTGAATCACTCACCTTAATCGCTTCCGAATCGTCTACTCTGACTGTCCCTAATAGGGGGAGTCAAAGCGGTCAGACGAGGCCGATTCACGCACGATTCAGAGGTCGATTCAGAGGTCGATTCTTGGCCCAACTTTGGATGAGAATCGGTCGAGAATCGGCGACATCGAGAATCGGTCTGAATCGGTGTTCCTGCTTCGGAGCAGGAACTCATCAGAATCGGTGCCGATTCTTGAAATATCGCTTCTGATCCCCAAGAAGCGATCCGAGCAGCGACCACAGAATCGAGGCCAGAATCGGGTCGGTCAGAGCTGCGCCGATTCTCATCCGATTCTTTCCGTCGATTCTGACCAGAATCGGGTTCGGAATCGGATGATGAATCGGTCCTCTCTGACCGCTTTGACTTCCCCTAATGTCTGTACTCCTGCCCTTGACACCCTCAGATATTTTGCTGATTATCAGTCCATTCTTTAAAGCTCAATTCGAGTGTCTCTTGAGTTTCTCGCTGAATTGATGGATAGATTGACTTACACCTATTTGCGGAACTTAGGGCGCGGCGTGTTTTCTTCTGTTTTAGGACATTGTGCGGAGAACCGCTGCCCCGGGCTCAATTCGAGTCGGAAAGCCCCCAAAACATACACCGTTCGAATCGCGCTTGAACTGCGCCTCGCATGGTCTCCTTGGACTTCTGAAATTCAGTCGGAGTTGAAATTTCGCTGATTTCACGGCATTTCTGCGCGGCCGTAACTTTGGCAATTGTATGGCAAATGACCCAGACTTTTGTTTCAAAGCGTTTGGGGGGATCACCCAGCGCATGGCGTCGTAGGATAGTCAGCGAACTCGTTGTAATGAGTGGATTGCCCAAAATTTACACCCCTCGAAGAGTGGCATCCTGAATGACGAATAGGTCCCATCGAGCCATATAAGGTACATTGTTAATTAGGTATCACGCACTATGGCCGTTGACTGTCAACAGTCCTTTTCCTTCCCATATGGGTCAGTTTCATGTTATGATGTTCGCCGCCTTCTTTCTCGTATGCGAATAACGATGCGTACGGCGGGACATTCACGTTGGCACGAAGGTGTTGACGTATCGCATACTGGGTCGATAGTGCGGGATCCGGTTTGCTGACACAGATTTCTGCTCCCTCTTTCTTCGTAACTTTAGTCCACGGAATGTGAAAACCTGTTGAGACCGCCTGTCCGCCTTCTTTGTTCTCGAAATGTATTTCTTGGCCCCGTGTTACGTGATGTGAGGGGTGGAAGGCGGCCTTGTTGCACGGTAGGAGCTCCCTGAGCCGACAACAGCCCCAGAAGGTCACGCATGCGACTGTCCACTGCGGCCATACTGCGGCATCCTTGCAATTGGTTAAATTGAGCGTAACATATAACGCGTACATGTGTTATATGGTGCCCGGTCGCCGCTTTGCTCGCTTCGAGGTCGCAGGAACGAGTTTCTTGACCCCCGCTTTTACTCGCTTCATTTGGGGTGAATCACTGTTCCATTGTGCACCGTTAATTTCGTGCCAGATTTTTAAACCCGCTAGCCAGTTGTTACCGTGCTCTCTGAGCTGTATCCAGCCGCGTCAGATGTGAAGATCGCTAAGAGGTGGGCGGATGCCGGCATTCGAGCCTCCTCGCGGATGGATAGTGTGTCGCAAAACTGCGTGAAAAAAAGTAGTCCTGCCCCGTAGTTGGATCTTGTGCTTTCGTCTAGGCCTAGCAACATCACTTCAATGAATTTCTGGAAGCCTGCTGGTCCTGCGGTGCCATTCTGGGCCTGTCGATAAACTGTCGTGCAAGGTGGCTCCCACTTTTGGAGTCGTTCATTCGCCAAAACCGCGATTATAAATTGGCACGGCGAGTATTCGCATCCCGCACGCGGTTTTCTGCGTTTCCTATATCTTCCTTGGAGCGTGCGGGCAGTTGCTGTGCTGTCTGTGCTGCTTCGAGTGCCATTTGATGAATTCATGTCTAGGGTCATCCCTAACCGTGTTAGGGCGGTGGTCGGGCGAGTTCACGGGCCTTCGGTGTTTCGTTCGTGGAATTCATGAGGAAATAAATGGTCGAGCCCGACGTGCCCTGCGGTCAAGAAACAGTGTTGCCAAACATAGACATATAAGAATCTAGCCAACGTCAATCGACTACGTGCTCCTCTGAGACTTCGGTTCTATGCTGATGTATGGAAAGCCAGAGCACCGTGCTCGTTTGATGACCGGATTTTTCCACATTAGGCACAGGGACCGACGACACTGCAGCACAGCGTACGTTGGCGAGGATATCCCCGAATGTGCACCTGATGGCGGGCTGTATCTCATTTATTGAATTATCATCCTAATCACTGGCATAGTCCAGTGAACTGCATAATTGCCCGACTTCCCGATGAGGCAGGTTAAACCTGTGGGTTAGTGATCATTAATCAATTCAACGGGTTAAACCAGTCGGTTCAACTTGGTTAAACGGCGAGAATCATATGAT
>JARGYA010000641.1:0-67318 GCA_029204335.1 Mycena vulgaris | reverse complement strand
ACCTGCGGCAGTACGGGTATCGCTGGGAGGACGCTACTGCCGTAGAAATATGGCCCAGAATCTGGACCTGGATCCATTTTCTGAACCTCTGCGTTGAAACTGTCGCGCCATTCATTCCCATGTCATTCGAGGAGACCTGGAAGATCTACATGAAGCTTATCATCGATTTCCAAGGCAACTCGGCAACGGCTAGCCTGGTCAGTGAAACTCCGGGTGTTCGGGCGGTGATCGCGCGAGCCTGGGGTGTCTACCTCAACGACGAATAACGTCGACGAACCGGGCGTTGCTGATGCCGTTCAATTCATCAATCGTGATACTCAGTCTGCTCATCCGCCCAATATACATGAATACACCGAGGGCGTCGGGGGGCTCGACAGATTTGCCATGTGTGTGCTGTACCACATTGATCGCGTCCTACGCCGACCACACGGTTATCCTGTTTCGAACACGACGGTATTCCTCCTCAAGGGACTGCTGCGCCTATTGGTGGAGAGTGACGATGGACAAGGACCCCTCGCCACGCGCTGCTCACTCGTGGGATTATCGGGACGATCACGCTTGTCCTGTGTAGTTTTGAGGCTTCAACGCTTGAGGGCGCCGACGACGTGCGGAAGAGTGCTTCACCATCTTGAGGAGGAGGTTTGACCTATCTCCGAGTTATCCCTCCCTGGCTGAATCATTCAAATCCAATCTCGTGCACGCCATCACGACTTGCGCTCAAAACGATCTCAGGATGGACGACTTCTTGCGAACTCTTCTCCAGCGGGTACTCCCACGGTCTCTGATTTCCCACACCGTCCTATCCGCCATCGACCGCCCCGTCGATAGGGACACGGTCCTCTTGTTTCCTCAGCCGGACCCTTTCCGCGACTCGGAATTGTTCCAACTATGGGACCGCTTCAATAAGGCCGCGCTTCGCAACGTTCGATATTGCAGGCCTACAATAAAGCCGTAAGCACCTCCGTTCTCGGGTGTGATAACATGAAAGTAAGTGTCCCATACCCAACTCTATCCCCTATACCTGATTTCGCACCGCCAGTGCGAGGAGATCCGGAGGAAAAATGAACTGATGCGATGCTCATCCTGTCGCGCCGTATATTACTGCTCCACTGCCTGCCAAGCGCTTGATTGGTACGAAGACGGGCACAGGAATGTCTGCTCGCATCTTCGAAATCTACGTCTCGGTAAGCTTAATTCTATAATACCGCACCATTTGATATCTGGAATTCGCAGCGGAACCGGAGACTCTGAGTACGAGAGACAGGTCGTTCCTGCATGCCCTTTTACCACTACGACTACGAGCGGACCCTCCGGCGGTCGTGCGTGGACAAAATTGCCTTCATGCACCAAAACCCCGGGGAGCAGTCTTTACCTGCTCTTCGACTACACCCGGGTGTTCGAGCGGCCTCAGGGTCCGCCCCGTCGGCTCGCCACCAGATCCCAATCCTTCCGAGGTATCCGCAGCGCATGGGCCGATCAGGGTAGCGCGTGCAGCACGCAGCGGCGGGCGGCTGAACCTGGTCGTCGTACTTGTGGCAGATGGGGAGCACATCAGCCGCCGCATGGTGCCCGTGCGCAGCCCCACATCTGCGTTGCACGACGATCTGAGCCAGATTGCTGCGGGGATTACTTCCGGTGCTGATCTTGCGGCGTTGACGCCGCAGATCGTGGAGGATGTTTCCTCGCTGCTTCGGGAACGAAAGGAACGGGGAGACCATCGACCTGTATGGCAGCGCCTCGTGGTTCTGGAATAATCGGATATATCTGCACCGCGTCATTCGGCGTTCGAGTACGGGTAAAGGGTCGTGTGGCTTTTCATCTGAGGGAGAATCCTCGCATCTTCTAACTCTTTATAAAATTGAGCCTGTCCGTCTGAAGCCTTTTAAGCTCCGCTTTTGGGACTTTGCCCCAGTTCTTTGGATCGCATCAGTCAACTGTTCGCCTCAAACTCTAAGCGCCCAGCAGATTCCCGAGGATCCTCCGAACGCCCAATTAAAGCTCCGCCTGTGATAATAATGGCATCGGACACATTCGGAGACCGGATCAACACGGGTGAGTCGAAAGTGAGCCAATTATGACGGTGGAGGACCTTGTCAAGCAAGGTAATCTGAGTCCAATGGAAGTTTCATGTCTAGGAACCAAATAGTATTGCAGCAGAACGACCTTCCGGGCAGGGCAATGCTCGAAAGCATCTTGTACCGACGGAGGTGCATAAATCAATTCATGGCAAGGGATAGTCAGCCTTTTCAATGACGTAAAACGACCAGCAAACCTCAAGAGGGGAGAGATATCATCGTTAAGTAATGGTAATTGGACCTCCTCCCAATGGCTGGTGAGTAGGAGATTCAAGATTTAACGATCTAAGTCGCGCCTATCCGTAAAGAAGTCGAATGAGAGTAGGGCCAGTACTTTACTTGACTTTTAGGCGTGGAAAGGAAGAGATGCTCTATTTGGCTCTATTTGAGAATAGATTAGATAACGATCGCACAGCCACCGACGTTCTTCTTCCTAACCAAAACTTCATCGGACTTCATCCACGCAGTTTTCACATCTGTGTTCGACGCACCGCGCTCCCGCAAATGGTAATTCAGCTCGAGATTCTCTAGCCAGCTTGAACGTCCATCACGTGCCAAACGGGAGCTATGTAAATCAGATAATAATATCAGCGCGTGTCTTGCAGCGTGAATCCTCACAATGTGGCTCCTTCCTCATCAAAAACCCTGGGACAAATGGCGCTCAGTTGGTAAGAAATCGGGATAAACCCGATCTTGAATAATGCTCAGTAGAACAGACTCCCAGAGGCGAGCACGGCAGAAAAGCCTCGAATTTTTGGATGTAATATTCTGGCACGGCGACATTAGTTGTTTCGATCCAAACTCTCCTTGCTGCAATGCTTTAACTTTCCGTGGGTGATGCGACCCGGCAAAGGCGCGTCATGAGGTCCGGGTTCATAGTATTTAAAGACGGCTTCGCTCCAATCTCGTAAATCGCACGCCCCTACACAATGCTCCTCCCCACCCGAATACTGCTAATAGCATCCATCGCGATTTTGGCAGACGCAGCAGCACTATCTACCGTCACCCTCGACTGTATGTCAAACGTCCTTTGCCCGATCTGATACTGATATTTCCTGCAGATGGTTCATTTACAGGCCTGACAAATACCACGAATGGTATCATCTATTTCCGCGGTATGCGATACGCAGACCCTCCGGTTGGGGCCCTCAGATGGAAAGCTGCGATTTCCCCTCCAACGACGCATCTCGGAAATGTTAATGCAACTGCGGTGAAATATCTCGCAGAGCTCAAATTTATGTGCCTGATCCTCATAGTTTGCCAACGCATGCATTGCGAATTCTCAAACGGCTGCGACGTCGACGACATCTGAGGATTGTCTATTCGGAAATGTAAGCGCATTGTGCCGCAGGGTTGCCAATATTTAGCCATGGCATAGGTGTATATTCCAATCGCCACCACGGCAACCAGCGCTCTTCCGGTCCTTATCTACTTCCACGGTCAGCAGGCCCGCGTTCCAAAGAATAAATGCTAACGCAATGCAGGTGGCGGGTTTGAGAGTGGAAGCACCCACGATGCTCCTCCCGAAAATCTTATTCTGTCCTCCGCAGAGCCGCTGATTTTTGCGACGTTCGAGTATCGGTTAGGACAGTTTGGATTTCTCAGTGAGTGCAGTCCGTCCACAACCAGCCCTGGAATCCCACTTGACCCGGCCAGGCGGAACCCCGGTTCACGAGAATGGACTACTAAACGCGGGGCTCCTGGATCAGGTACGCCATGTGTCGCTACTCATACGGTGCCTGTGAAATGTACTCATGCCATATTTAGAAAGCGGCACTCATGTGGGTTCAACGCTATATCAGCAAATTCGGTGGCGACCCTACGTAAGCCGTTCGAAGCATGTCCCAGAGAATATTGACGATAGCCCTTGATTATTCAGTCGCGTCACCATCTGGGGGGAATCTGCCGGGCAGGCGCAACCATGTTCCAGATCATTGGGGACGGTGGCGCGAATGCAAACTTGTTTCACCAGGCCATGGGCGACAGCTCATCCTTGAGCTTTCTGCCGCACTTCGCAGATGCTTTCACCGAAGGCCTGTTCACGCAATTTGCCGGTCTCGCGTGAGTCATTCGCCTCGTTATATTTGCCGCATGTTCAACTTCGTCGTCCAGCGGCTGTGGGGGAAGCACTGTTGGATCAACCATAATGGCCTGTTTGCGAGCTGCACCTACAAATACCCTGGCGCTTGCAGGAAGCAGGACTCTTTCGAATCGCACATCGAGTCTTTTCCCGTTCGGTCCGATCGCGGATGGCTCTTTCATTCAAGAACGACCTGTTGAAGCATTCCGAAACGGGAATTTTGCCCGTGTGCCGGTCTTGTTTGGGTGAGTCCTGGAAAATAGGCGTGCGGTCTTTTTTACGCGTCGCCCCAGATCCAACACCAACGAAGGCGCGCATTGGTCCGCGGGGCTTTCCAATCCCGACGCAAACACGTCCTCTGCAAATGCAACGGAAACCACCGTGTATAACTTCATCGCAGGGCAGTTCAGCACCTTCACGAACGCGTCGTTCCAGGCAGCCGTCAACAAGTTCTATCCACTTGCGGATTACAACGGCTCGTTTAGTCTGCAGGGGCAGCAGATGTACGGCGAGATGCGCTACATATGCACCGCCGTGATGATCACTGGCGCAGCGCATAATTTCGGTTTGAACGCCTATCAATACCAGTGCGTGCATCTAAGCAACCATGTTAAACGGTCTTTGATGTCGACTCCAGCTGGGACAATCCCACTCTGAGCTCTGATCACGGCGCCGACTTGAATGCGTTTTTCGACGGGACCAGGGTATTCGACGATGCGGACCAAGCGCTCGTGGTTGCAATGCGCAGCTATTTCACGTCATTCGCGACGTCTGGCAAACCAGTTGCCGCGAACTCGATCGCATGGCCCGTGAGTGTCCGTATGTGCTTCATTTTACGATTTTGAACATCTGCCTTTCATTTCAGGCGAGCGTCGACAGCAATGGCAGCCCCAGAATTTTCCTCCACCCGGGGGATATCAAGATGGAGAACGTCACTGATGCTCTGAGTGCGCGATGTGCCTTCTGGCATGGGTTGGCTACTGAGATAAACACCTGATTTCATGACTGAGTAATTTAGCCGGAGCATTGACTTGAAAATAATTTCTTTTCAACATTTCGTCGTGTTCAAAGGTCGAGATCTTAACACGTCGGCTCTCAAAAATTGTTCAACTTGCGCGTTCAGAGGCCGAAAATTTTCCCATTTTCCCTGCCATTTTCTAGGAGTTTTCAACTAGTAGTGATTTTGAACCAGGTCAACGTCAAATCATCAAAATGGGTTGGTCGAGGCAGGAGGGGGGAACAATAGGGTTGTTCACAGTAGCCCTTTTTGCTTCCTTTTTGTGTTCCTTTTTCTCTCCTTTTTGATATTCCCGTAGTTTTTGTCTGGTTTTTTTTTCCCTTTTCAATTCAGAGATGTAAAAAGGCTCCAAACCCCAAAATGCAGACTCCTACGTGCCGAATTGGGCAGAAAACACAAAAAAAATGAGCGAAAAAGTGACGGAAAAGGAGCTACTGTGAACGGGTGCTCTGGCGAATTTGGAAAAAGGAGACAAAAAGGGAAACTTCCCGGAGCATGTATATCCTGTCAAATATTCGCTTGTTGGAAGGAGTACATGGTTTGTTCACAGGGTATTTAAGAAGATAGGAACTATGTCCTCCAACAAGAACCAAGTCCAGAAGAAGAACCAGTCTGAAAAAGGGAAAATAAAAGGAACAGAAAAAGGACCCTTTTTGAAAAATGGACGAGGTTTCTCATTTTTGAAAAAGGGCCCTTTTTGGCTTCCTTTTCCTGTTCCTTTTCAGCTTCTTTTCCAAAAAGGAGGACAAAAGGAGCCAAAAAGGAACACAAAAAGGAACCAAAAAGGGCTACTGTGAACAACCCTAATAAAGGTCGGTTTTGGACCATTTCTTGCAGCGGGAATGCACGATCACGCGTTACATGATGTGACCGATCGTGACCCCCTTCTGCCGAGCATCTCACCTCCCAGCGTCGTTTATCTTCGCTTCTCTTCCTTTCACCCTTCTGCCTCTCCTCAAACTCTAACGGAAACTCTACCTATAATCCTTTTCTTGGGCTTCACGCAGAAACTTTCTTCGCCACATTCTGGGACCCACAGTTTGCCACCATCCTTCCCCTCGCCTTAAGCTAGATTCTGGTGGCAATTTGCCTCCTCTGGAATCGTATACGTGTTTCAGCTCGTGTAGATAGTTGCCTCAGATGCAAGAGAACCCGCGTCCGTCGAAACGAGCGCGCATGACACCCCCGACTGATATTTGCTCAACAAAAAGTAACGAAGGCATAGCTGAAGGCCAACTACGAGGCTCACAACTCCTGCTTGCACTTCCCTCGTTACTTGGTCACCCACCAACACATACGGCGCATACTCGTGCGCTTGCTGTCTCGCTTGTGGCGCTTCGTCGTTGTCTAGGTGTGCCGAATCCGAATATGAATGGTAGCACCCAGGCTCGGAGGAGCACCGGAGGCAGAGGCATCCCAGGTGGCGCTGGGGATCTGTCCCCGCCGGACGAATGCCGGGCTTGGTGCGCGCTCGCAGAGGTTGGCCTTTGCGTGCTAGAGGGTGGTTTTGGAGCCGAGCCCTGGGCGGCGGGAATCCCGGGCGAAGTTGAAAGGGCGCTAGGAAAGGCTGTGAGTTCGATTTTCTTTTAGTTTCTCACTACCACGCTGGTCAACTAGAATCCCCGTCCATGTCATTTACTGACATTATCCCAGCTTATAATCGCTCAAAAACATCCGACACTCGCTTCCTACCCGCCACATCTCACCCGACTCTCTGCCCGCGCAGCCCCGCAACGAGCGCGCCAACTCCTGCGACCTGGTCCTTCCTTCGGAACATCCGCCACCGCCACGCCGGCGTACTATTACACGCACCTCGCGTGGGCGGACCACTTGCTGCAGGCGCTGCTGTACCCCGCACCTACTCCGACCAAGCCGGCTCCCAAGGCGGCGAAACTCAACGCGACGCCAATCAAGTCGACGACGGTGACACGCGACAAAGAGATTGCACGCGACCTCGCAGCTCTCCGAGGCGCCCTCTCCCCCCTGCTGTCCGCATCGCACCCGAACGTCGCGCTGCTCGCTCGCGTGATCGAGCTCCGCGCGCTCATTGCACTGGGGCGCTGGATGGAGGTTGGCGCGGTTCTGAAGAGCACCGAGGCTGCGGTCGGCCTGGTTTTCCCCGCTGCAGAGCCCGCGAGCGAAACCTCCCCCCCTCTGTACACTTCATCCCCCTTCCACGCCGCGCTTGTTGTGCACGTGCTCGTCCTCGGCGTCGTGTGGTTCGCATACTCGGCGTCGAGCGCATCAGAGAGCGGCGGCGGCACCGGGAGCACGGCGGTGTCTGCACGCCTCACGCTGCTGTACACGCTACTTGACGCAGGCGTGTACAACGGCAAGTGCCGGCCCGCGGGCGCACACGGGCTCGAGAGCGAGGGCGTGTTGGAGGTCCCCCTCGATCCATCGACGGCCCCGCTCTACATACGCACGACCCATCCCCGCGTGCTGTATGCGCTCGGATACCTGATAAGCGCGGTTGCAAGACGCGATTTGGTACGTGCCGTCCGTCCCATCATAACTCACTGAAACAATATTCTGCAGGTCGGCCGCAAACCGAAGCGGAAGACATTCGTGCTGGAAGGGCTAGGTGTTGTGAGCCGTGAGGCGGGCCGCGAACTGCGCGGTATGTTTTCTCTTCCGGTCGGTGTGATTCTCGCTGACGCCCATTATAGTCCCTCGATGGGCGAGTGCCGGCGATGTGGCCGCGTTGGAACTGCAGATGGCGAAGATCAAGGCGGATCTGATGTGTGAACTTGTCGGGGTGCGTCCCTCTGAACCTTCTTCCTTCGTGACGTTGACCGCGTGCACGCGCCAGGTGTCCATCATGCGGAGCGAGTTCGACGAGGCAGAGCGGGTGAGTGCTGTCCATTGTACGCAATGCCAGTGCTTATGGAACGCAGACACTCGACGCGGTAATCGCGCACACGCGCACACACGGGCTCTTTGGCGGCGCGCTCGCGCACCGCATCACGCTGCTGCACGCACAGCTGGCGCATGCGCTCGGGCGGACCGCGCGCGCGCGCACCTGCTACTGCGTCGCGGCGCACCTCGCGCAGGAAGCTGGCGACACGGGCGGCGAGGTCGCCGCGCGCGCGGGGGAGATCGCGCTGCTTATCGGGCTCCGTGCCCGGGCCCGTGCGCGGGCGGGCGGACGGGAGCAGGCGCCACTGGCGGAGGAGGAGGAGGGGCTGGCGGATATCGGGGAGGCGGAGCTCGCACGCATGGGGCGAGAGGTTGCGGCCGCGTGTCGGGGCCTCGGCGGCGCGATGCGCGCCGTGGGCGAGGTGCTCGAGGGCGTGCTCACAGCGGAGATCCTCAAGGCCAAGTGCGTTCTCATGGTAGTTTGGCAGTTTGAGCTTGGGATGACATCATTCTATTAGGCAGCATCTCAAGAACGCGCTCACGTACGCGACCGAGTGCCAGGATAACCACTTGCGCGCGCTCATTCTCGCACTGATTGCGGCCCACTACCTGCATACGGCGGGCGAGCAGGCGCAGAAGATGCTAGGGACTTGCGAGCAGCTCGCCGCGGGGCTAGGGGCGCCGGGAAAGAAGGACCAGGAGCGTGTTGATGCGGTCGGGAACGCGCCACTGCGCCTGTGGGTGGGCGAGCGGTTCTTGGGTAGGCGTCCTACTCTTGCCGCGCCGCAGTTTTCGCTAAATTTCGGGCAGAGCTGCATAAACGCGACGGGCGGGATGACCTTATCCAGAAGCGGGAGCAGGCGAACGGCCTATTTAGAAAAGCTGTGGTTTCTCTCTCGCAACGTGGAGCAACGGTCGAAACTGTTCCCCCCACGACGAGTGCATCGTAATCGCGTTGGAGTCTCAAATGAATTTGGAGATCGAGCTTTGGAGAGGGGTTATATTATTAAACAGTCTCTTAATGCGCAGTTCTCTTTGCTATTGCCCACACACACTGTAATTCTACGTACTCTCGCAACACAACCAGCAGTCTTTCATGCAGCGCGTCTGGTCCGTATACCTCGATGGGAGGCGGAATACCACTCGCACCCAGGTGCGTCCACTCTGCCGTCATATATTCAAAGGTTAACCCCTCTCGCGTACCTTTCCAGCAGCGCGATTCGGTGTGAGTCTTGCACTTACTCTCCTCTGCGCCAGCCCCTCTGACCGCCGCATCCCAGCGCGTCGGACGCCAACTCGACCGTGTCGCAGTCCGCCTCGACCCGCCACATGCTCCCGCACCCCCTCGAGCCGCCGCGGGCCCCTTTTATCTCGGACGGCGCGAACTCGAGTCGCAGCAGCTCCCCGGGGCCAACGTTCGATGGCAGCGCCGTGTCACTGCAGATCAACTATCTCCCGACCAAGTTCTCGCCTGCTGTGCGCCAGCGCTTCGGGAGCAAGGTCGGAAAGCGCCCGCAGGGGCCGAACCGCGGCGGCGGCGTCGATGCGTTCCGCGCGGGCGAGGCGCGCATGCCTCGGGCAAACGATGAGAACTACGACGGCGTGGACGTCGGGGTGAAGGCCGGAAAGGCAAAGTGGAACAAGTTTAAGTGGGTGCTGGTCCTCACGAACACGGTAGTGCGTGGAGTTTCTATTAGGGGCTTCTGATACTGATGAAACTATTGCTGCAGTACACCTTAGTCGCGCTAGCGGCACTCGCCCTCGTCCTCACCGCGTGGTTCGATGTCTGGGAAAACGCGGACGTCGTACGGGTCGGGAACCGCCTGGAGTTGATCCTATCCACCATGGCGGCGAGCATGGCGCTCCTTACCGCGCTCGTCGGCTGGGCCGGCATCTTCCTCAACAACCGCGGGTTCCTCGCCCTCTACACCTTCTTTCTTTGGATCGCCTTCATATTCCTCGTCATCCCGGGGTACATCACCTACAAAAAGGCTACCTTCAATCTCGAGGGGAAGATCAACAAACAGTGGTCGAGCGGGCTCGGCGGGGCGGGGCGCCTGCGCATACAGAACCAGCTCGGGTGCTGCGGGTACTTTAGCCCGTTCGTCGAAGCGACCGTCAGCGCGACGTGCTATGCGCGCAGCATCCTCTCGGGGTGCAAGAAGCCGTACATCGACTTGGAGGAGATCGTGCTCAAGCGGTGGTACGTGATTGCGTTCGCCTGCGTGCCAGTCACGATTACCGCGATTATCGCGGGGCTACTGTGCTCGAACCACATCACATATCGCTTCGGAAAGGGCATGATGCCCAAACCGTACCGGCTGAGCGCCAGTAGCATGGCTGTGATCATGAACTCGTACGCTTCGTGAGTTGCTTAATGTTCTTCGTTTTATTTTTCATGGCGGGCTCAATGACGTACAGGCAACTGGCAGAGCAGTACGGACCGGACATGGCAGAGGATATCATGGCGCGGTCCCGCTCGAATCTCAATCTGGACGCTATACCGGCCATGGCTCCGAGTACTTCGACCACCGGGATTAGATATTGAGCGAAATATTAATGCTGATGTTATACCGGCCTAACTCTGAAGGAGTTTTTCTGCGGTTTCAAGCTCTCTTGGACGGAGGCCTGACTCCGGTGAGAACTCAGTGACCTGTGCCCTTTTCATGCGACATACACCTTTTCGAAACGTTTATTCCCTCCTCCACTTTCTCTTTCCTCCATCATTCCACTAAGACTCCAGTCATTTCCGTTTTTAAATGTTTTAAACAGTTAAAACTGTTTCTTTTTCCGTTCAGTTTGTAGACCTGCGTAAACGGTAAACGGATAGTAAAAAAACGGATTAAACGGTTGCAAACCCCCGTTAGTGGGTGACTTCCCGTAAGGTAGATTTACTCTAGAGGAATATTTTGTGGTCTTACCGGGGCTTGGTCGGGACACCTGTCAGGACCCCACCAGTTGGACCGCCCAAAAGCGAACGTATTCTATTCCGCATCACTGGAATAAATAATAGTTCTGGAGGGGGCCCCCCTCCAGATTTATTCTCGTTGAATCAACGTCGAATAAACCTTTTGGGACAATATTGATTGATCGTCACTGTTCTCACGGTCCCTACGTCCCTTCCTACACGTCCCACATGGGCTATCTCAATGCTTCCCAGGCAATATCCACCCGAGATATGAGAAAGCCAATACCTGAGCATTTCAGCTGTCTTCAACCCAACAGAAGGTCCGTTAAGCATTGTTTTTCGCGACCGAAATTTCTGAGATTTTGAGATTGTAATGGCTCGTGGCTTTTGAAAATCCCCATGGCAAGAGGCTTGTGCGGGCGAAGCAGTGGAGGGAGACGCAAAGAGACCCCAATTTCATTAAATTTTATGTACGAATTTTTATTCTTGCATGCGGGAGACATAAGTGGCCTGGCCGGGGTTTGCCCATTTCGGAGGATAAGCGCGACTTGTCGTAGTCCTTGTCGTCCAGGGGCGAATATCCTGCACAGTGATCTCATCGCTGGCATCTTAAAACGAGCTCGGAAATTGCGCCAGCATATATTTACCTTACGGAAAGTCACCCAGTTTCGACGGCCTGTGGTCACTATCATGAGGCTTCAGGAGCTGTGGATAGCAATATTTGTAGTCATATACAGGCACAGTGCAAAAATAAGGACCTACTCACCAAGCGGCGCTCACCCGGCGGGAAGCAGGAAGTATCCAAATTTGGACAGGGATTGATGGCGAGCGGAGATCTCCGTTTATTGACGCGCCGCTGCCAACCAGTGGAATTTGTGAGGCTTGGTCAAAGCTACGCACAATTCCGTTGTCATAGCCAAGCTTTGAACCATAACAACTGACATCTACTCCCGCTGCACAGCTGTAATTGAACACCCCGCCGAAATACCGTTTAAAAACAGTTTAAACGGTTTTTAATCGATTTTTCACCCTTTTCGATTAGTTTGGGCTAATCCACAGACGAAAACGGAATGGTAGGAGCCTTACATCTCACTGACAGCCCTCAGTTTGAATCTTGGCTGAAAGATATACGACGGTCTTGAGCGGATCATTCCGCTTCGAGTGATGGCCGAGGCGCGCCGCGCCATTTAGCGACTCATCACCTTGACACGACGCCACCGTCTTCAATTCCATCTGGCAACGATAATAGCTGGGCTCAGGCTCTACCCAAGTTTGCTTTCGCGCAAGAAAAGAACAAGCAATCACAATTTCTCCCTTCAAATCTACTGCAGTGAATTCACACGGCTGTGAATTCATACGGAAGAATTGGCGTCTAAAAAGCACCGGTTCTCTTTACTCGCACACCGGGATTGTAGCACCGTTTACCAGTGGACGGTCCATTGGGCCAGTCGGGCGATATATCGACGCTTTCCCTTAACGGTAGCATTACGAATTACGGGAACTTTCCGCCACTGAAGGATTCAATTATACGTGGCCGTTAACCTTTCCCTGATGACCAGAACGGTAGCATTACGAATTACGGGAACTTTCCATTGAAGAATTCTATTTAAGGTTGGCTGTATCTTCATGATTCGACGATGCTCACCTTACTATTAGCCCCGCTCCTGTCTCACTCTGCGTCCGTGGCAGCGGCAGCGCTCTCCACTGTCGCACTCGATTGTGCGTTCATATAATGGGTACTCATACACCGTGCTGAAGGAGCTTCCCGGCAGATGGCACTTTCACGGGCCTCACCAACACCACGAACGGTATCATATATTTCCGGGGCATTCGATACGCCGATCCTCCGGTTGGGGAGCTCAGGTGGCGGGCACCGGTGTCTCCTCCATCGAAACATCTCGGCAATGTCAATGCAACGACTGTCCGTGGATTTTTGAAGTCTTCTCCATCGCTTATGATTCATCAGTTTGGATTTGCGTGTATCGCGACCACTCAGAAGGGTTCAGGGCCAACAACCGATGAGGACTGCTTATTCGGAAACGCAAGTACCTTGAGCGGTTTGTAGTCATTGGCTGAGCCTTTCGATAGGTTTACAGTCCCATAGCCACGAGAGCGACGAGTAAACTCCCAGTCATGGTGTATTTCCACGGTGCGGTTTACCAGTGACAACCTTGGAAATCTTTATCAACGCCGATACTTAATAGGCGGTGGGTTCGAAACAGGAAGAACTGCCGACGCACCACCCGAGAACATCCTTCTAGGATCCGCGGAGCCCTTAATCTTCGTCACGTTCGGTTATCGGTTGGGACAGTTCGGATTTCTTGGTAGGCTCACTCAACCGTGCGTAAGGAACGATTGCTTATTTTCGACAGCTGGAACCGCCGTTCATGGGAGCGGCCATTTAAACGCGGGTCTCCTCGACCAGGTATCACGTTTATTGACATTCAAGTAATACACCTGACCCGCCATCTTGTAGAGAGCCGCGCTGGAATGGGTTCAGAGATACATTGTCAAGTTCGGCGGGGACCCGTGGTGAATAATTGTTTTCGTGGCGGTCCTCGAGCATGAGTTTATATTACTATTCAGTCGGGTTACAATATGGGGACAATCGGCTGGGGCGGCTTCAACGATGTTCCACGTGAGTGTTACCAACTGAAGAAATGTGTTCACATAAATCATCTCGCCCAGCTGATCGCTGAAGGCGGCAAGGACAAAAAATTGTTCCACCAGGCCATGGGCGACAGCCCTCCCCTCATCTACCTACCCCATTACACCGATACCTTCATCGAAGGCCTCTTCACTCAATTCGCCCGACTTGCGTCAGTTCTCACCTAATTACATCGCATGTCTTAACTCCCGTCTAGTGGATGCGGAGACAGTCGAAACAGCCGCGGCACAATGGCATGTTTGCGGGCCGCGCCGACCAACACAATAGCGGCGGCTGGGCGCAACACTCTTGCGAACCGGACGTCCAGCCTTTTCCCGTTTGGTCCCATTGCAGATGGGTCGTTCATCCGCGAACGCCCCGTTGAAGCATTCCGGAATGGAAACTTCATACGAGTCCCGGTAATGTTTGGGTGAGCATATCGAACTCGCCGCACCAGTGGACGTTACTGAAAATCACCCAGATCGAACACAAACGAAGGCTCACGTTGGTCCGCGGAGCTTCCCAATCCCAACGCGAACACAGCTTCGGCCACTGCAACAGAGAAGACTGTGTACAACTTTCTCGCCGGGCAGTACAGCACTCTCACCCAGGGTTCATTCAACACGGCCATCAGGAAATTCTATCCGCTCTCGGATTATAACGGCTCGTTCAGCTTGCAGGGCCAGCAGATGTACGGGGAAATGCGGCTTATCTGCAGTGCCGCGATGATCACCGGGGCAGCGTATGCTGCTGGGGTGAAGGCGTATCAATATCAGTGCGTCCTTCCTTCCCGAAGCGTAGACGATGTCTCTGACATGTGTCCAGCTGGGATAACCCGACTCTGGGATCCAACCATGCCGACGAGCTAGACGCATTCTTCGACGGAGACCAGATATTCGATGCCGACGATGAAGCCCTCGCAATCGCAATGCGTCAATATTGGACTTCATTCGTTACCTCTGGAGCTCCCTCTGCCGAAAAGTCTGCGTCCTGGAAGGTCAGGCTTCCATCCCTCCGATGTATGGTTTTTGCCAACACAGCTAAAGTCCTCCTCAGGCTAGCGACGACAGAGCTGGCGGGCCTCGATTACTGCTTCATCCCGGCAATACGCGCTTGGAGCGGGTGCCCGATGCGCAGCGTGCACGGTGCGCGTTTTGGGATACGCTCGCGCACGAGATCTCCATCTAATCTATGCTGCACCCTTTCAACACACTGTATTATTCCACTTGTATATTACTACTTATAAAACTATGTATCCAACGATTCTTTCAACATCTTTGTCGACTCTAGTGCTGATTCATGAGCGAGGAATAAGATTCCGTAGACAGCGTCAGCGTCCGCAGACTTGAAATATACATATGGAGCGGGTCCCCGATGCCCTACGTGCACGGTGCGCCTTGTCGCCTGCACGGGATCGCGATTTTATATCATACAACCATTGAACACGTCGTGTTTTTCCACTTATATTTACTAAGTATGAATATAACGATTCTTTAGACATCCTTCTCAACTCTCGTCCTGATCATTCCCCACATTATTCAGCGTCAACATCCCACCGTACCATTGAACGTCGAACTCCCACATCAAAATCTCCGTCCGCCGCCTGAAATGCATGCGAGACTGCGATTCAAATACAGAAGCATGCGGAATCATGTGCCGACGCCGTTTTCCCGTCCCCAGCTAGATCGCACTGGGCTGGAGAGCATCGGAATCTCCAAGGCATCTCCCAGGCGGTGTCTCTGAAAGTTTTGAGCTAAAATACAGTGTGATAAATGAATTCAGAGGCGCAGGGCAGCATGAACAAGACTCTAAAAGGAAATTGGCTTGAAGGGGTTGAGGCAGCGTAGCCGCGATCGGGCACGGCAGCCAAACATGTCGGAAAAACTGTCAAAATTTGGCACCTTATTTGGCCTGATCATCGCCTTATAATGACATTATCATGTGAAAGTCGTGTTTTAAGCGCTTTTAAGGCTATTATAAGGGCAAATCAGACGACTTTCAGCTCATAAGCTAAATTTGGTTTTTCCGACACAAGGTGCAGCTTTTGCCTTTTCTTCATCTCGTTCTCACCATCAAAGTCCGCCTTGACTCCACGAGTTTTCCTCGTTGACTGCGTTCAATGCCAGTAGACACAGAGTCCCATCCTGTCGTCATCTCCGAGTCGTTCAGGCAGTGTGTCGGTCTCCGACGCTGCTCGCAGACTCAGTGGCACGCGAATTTTGGCAGTTGGCAGGAGAAGTCATGCATGATAATATGCACTTGATGGAAGTTTTTTGTTCAAGTTCTAGAAACATGAGATTGATCTCCAGATTCTCAGGGTTCAAGACATATAACGTCTCAGCGTGTTCGATGTTCCTGCCATTCCCGTTCTACGCTCTCTGTCAATTCTAGCTAGCACAACACACTCCCTCCCATGTCGAGCCCCCTCGACTCGACTTACGGTGTCTGGCTGGTCTCGCTCTTTTTGGAAACACTTCTCTATGGGATGGGCGTCCTACAAACCTGGATTTATTTCGCCGACCGTCCCACTGACACGGTGTATATCAAGTCTACGGTGAGTACCGTCGATTCTGTTTCTCTCCAAACTGACGGAATTCAGGTTTTTCTCGTCCTGTGCGGTCCTTCTCCGTAACGGAATCTCCGAGTCTTAACAAAACGTTTCTAGAGTGTTGGAGACCATTCAAGTTGTTTTCTTTTTCCGGTCTTCGTACTTTCGTTTTGTGGAGCGCTTCGGTCAGCTGCAACTCGACTTGATATGGTACGGTTTCCAAAGCCGGTGCAGTTTCTCTGCTGACCACCCCATCGTCTCTAGGGCTGATTCGGTATGTCGTTCTTGAGATGCTGCGGGGGAAATATAACAACTCTCTTTATCTAGTTGCAACTGCTTGCCGCGGTACGTACGTCTCCCACTCCCATGTTCCGCGCTTACTGAACATTATCGTCCAGTATCTTTCAGCATTTGTCGTTCAATTGTACTCCGTCACTCCGATTCCCAGAAAAACATCCCTGACTTTTGCGTTCAGATTCTTCGCCACTCGCATCTACAAGCGTGAGTGTCCTTTTTTCGAATCCCTTCTTTTCTAATTCTCTCTTCCAGTAACCAATGGGCGGCGCAGAAAATTCAGCCTCTCTGCTATCGGGATATATACGATTGTACGCACCTATCCGTTCACGACCTGATGCCCCGATTTAACTCATTTCAGTTTACGTTGGCGTTGGTCCAAATCAGTATGTCATCCTATCGTACCACGAGAGCCTCACCGACATACAACCCCGACAGTGGCCGGAATCGCCCAGACGATTATATCGTACGTTTCCCTCATGCTACGCTTCCCGAGAAACTAACCATTGATTCAGATATGAGCTTCGCTCCTTTGAAAAGCTCGATGAGACAAAGGTATGCCAGCTAGGTTACTTGGGCTCCAATCCTGACGCCCTTTCCTCAGCCTGTCACCACCCTTCAAGCTGCAGCGTCCCTTGCCTGCGACCTCCTCATTACCGCCTATCTTTGCATATTCCTTACTAGCCAGAAGGGAGAAATGATGAAGTACGTACTCTTATACGAACGAACTATAGCTCATTTGGACCAACAGAACTAACTCCATGATGGACATGCTCATCCACGACGCCATCAATCGAGGCACACTGACGGCTCTGTCTTCGGGTCTCACGATGGTTTTGGTGAGTCCAACTGTCCCCCTCAATGTGTTTTTACTAATATGTTTCTTTCAAGTTCCTGGCGCTCCCCGACACGTTCTGGTTTTTCCTCGGCCTTGCCCCAAGCAGCAAACGTAAGCAATCCTCGTTGACATTCTCCTTTCTGACATTGCCTCCATCAAACAGTCTACATGAACAGCATGCTTGCGACGTAAGCTCCAGGTGCTGTGCCGAATAAACACACTTCTCATCCAGTTTTTTCGGCAGACTCAACACCCGCCAGCGCATCCGCGACAAAATCGCTTCGGCCGACAAGGGTTGGAACTCGATCCCCCTCGGCAACGTCACGACGAACAACGATCACAGGAAAATTCAAGGGCAAGCATCCATCGCGGCGGTTGATTTCGAAACACATTCAGTAGGGAATTGTTCGGTCGTGGCTATAGCGCTCTGAACCATTTTTGAAGGTGGAGATGAATGACAAGAGAGCGGATTTTCCGGCGTGCGCGTAGTCCAAAAGAGCGACAGAGAAATACCCAAGTTCCCCTCGAATTAGTATGTCTATAGCAGATTCGTTCGAATATTGAACAATGTCCCTTTCTTCGACGGAAACCGGCGAGATTCTCTCAGAAGCCTCAAGTTGTCTCTCCGCTTGATTTCCAAGACATCTCCCCAAGTCTCTGGATTTCAGGGCCAATTCAGGCATAGACTGTGTACAAATCAAAGACAGTCGGGACATTGATTAACGATCAGCACTTTCCCTAATCCGGGCACTACCAATCACCGCACTACTCGGTTCACGAACCCGTCCTATTTTTACCTCTCGAATTCAGGCGCAGAATATCACTAGAATATCTTCTCCCCGGTCGTTTTTCCTGCGCTCAAGGTCCCCTCGCCTTCAAGCTTTGATTCTATGGCGACCTATTGCAGCTGCGGGTCGACCCGAGGGATACGCATGGACCCACATCAGCCTACACCATAAGCGCTGCTCCCGGGTACAGTACGACACAGCGTGATTGATTATGATGACCTCTTTTGTCTTTCCGCTTACTCCCGCAATCCTGAGCCAGGGCTGAAACCACCAATAAAGAGATATGTACACCTCAACGGGAAGCTTCTGATAAACTATAAAGCGTACCGGTTCTGGCCTGTCTCCAAGAAACTCTCAAATGCCTTCCCTCACCCTGAACAGTGGAGTCGAATTCTTCTACACCGACAGTGGCGCCGTAGCCACTGGCGGCGATTATACTACGCTCGTCATAATACACGGGCACACGTTCCACAGTGGTATTAGGTTTGTCTTGTCGATTGAATCATTACTCAATTGTTGCGATAGGAACCTTCCAGCGCCTCAATCCTTTAGCCCAGCCCAACTCATTGCGCATAATTTCCGTGAACCGACGTTGTTATCCCGGCTCTAGCGGATACAGCGTCGAAGAGCTGGCTGCCTTTGTCGAGGGCACCGAGGCTCAGCGCGCCAGTTTGTTAGAGCAACAAGGGCGGGACCTTGCCCTCTTCCTTGACGGGCTAATCAAGGAGCTTTCGCTTCCTCAAGATGGTGGCATCGCGCTCATTGGGTGGTCAATGGGCACGATATTTCTGCTGTCTTTGATAGCTTCCGTGGAAACTCTGCCCGTCCCCACCCAAGATAGGCTTTCCAGCTTCGTTCATACTGTCGTCTTATTGCGTACGTATCTTATTCCCCTCTCCTTGACTTATGTTTTGACGATAACAATTAGAACCTCCGTCGCTTGCCCTTGGCTTGCCTTGTCCCTCAGGCTGGCTAATCCCGCATACCGACCCCGACATTGCGCCGGAAGCACGCGGCCCCGCTTTCGCGAAGTGGGTCTCGAGCTATTTCCTTCACGGCGATCTCTCCACCCATAATCTTGCCCATCTGACCTACAACAATACGGACCCGGTCAGGTCGTCCACCGTGGAGCGCCTCAAGCCAGAGGAGCTCAACGCCATTGCCGATTTCGCCCCTGGCGACAAGTATGACAACCTTGTCGGGCTTTCTCCGTTCGAAGGTCCCGTGTTCAAGCAGACCAACAAAGCGCTCTTCGATATAGCGGTGCGAGGAGTGTGGAGTGGTACCAAGTTCTGGAATGTATACGGTAGCGCGGAGCCCTGGAACATTATCTACGCGGCCTGGCACCTCGAGGCCCAGTGCCGCGCGGCGAATGTGCCCGAGTTGACGATACATTTCAAGGTCATCGAGGGCAGCAATCATTTCGTGCGTGAACCGTCCTTGTCATTTAGTGCTGTTCTAATTTCTTTCCGCCTTAGCTCGTGTGGGAAGATCCGGCGAAAGCTATCAAGGAGTTGAAGGAATGCTTTTCGATCTAACTGTAAATAACACTACCGGGACCATTGGATACGGCGCCAATAGATAACGTCGTTCAAGTTGTAACAGTATAGTATCTATGCACATCTTCATGATAGTAGAGGTCGTCGGGGAATGATCGTTTTTATTATGTCGAACGGGGGCATGCCTTGTGAAAGGGATTCACCGAGTAAGACATTGTTGAATAATGGTACAAGTGAACAAACAGCGTGTTGAAAGGTTGTATGATATATTAGATGGCGATTTCGGATGCGAGCCCATGCCAAAAGGCGCACCGTGCACTCAACGCGTCAGGTACCTGCTCCATCACCGTATCACCGGGATGAAGGAGCATTCGAGGGCCGCCAGTGGCGTCGTCGCCAGCCTGAGGGCCCGATGTTTAGCTGTTTTCAGTGGACCATAGATTGGATGAACGGCTGACCTTCCACAACGTAGAGTTCTCTGCAAATGGAACTCCAGAGGTAACGAACGAAGTCCAATACTGACGCATTGCGATTGCAAGGGCCTCGTCGTCGGCGTCGAATATCTGGTCTCCGTTGAAAAATGCATCCAACTCATCGGCATGGTTGGAACCCAGCGTCGGGTTGTCCCAGCTTAATACATATCAGAGACATCGACCGCGCGTGGGGAGGGACGTACTGGTATTGATACGCATTCAAGCCAGCAACATGCGCAGCTCTGGTGATCATCGCGGCACTGCAGATATACCGCATCTCGCCGTACATCTGCTGCCCCTGAAGACTGAACGAGCCGCCGTAATCCGAGAGGGGATATAATTGCGCGATGGCAGTTTGGAACGATGCCTGGGTGAGAGTGGGATACTGCCCAGCAAGAAAGTTGTACACCGTCGTCTCGGTTGCGGTGGCGGAGGTGTTCGCGTTGGGATTGGGAAGTTCTGCGGACCAATGCGCGCCTTCGTTTGTGTTTGATCTGGGCGATTTTCAACAAGGTCCACCTTGCGCGGCGGGTTCGATATGCTCACCCAAACACTACCGGGACTCGTATGAAGTTTCCATTCCGGAATGCTTCAACGGGGCGTTCGCGGATGAACGACCCATCTGCAACGGGACCGAATGGGAAAAGGCTGGACGTCAGGTTCGCATGTGTATCGCGGCCCGCGACCGCGATGGTATTCGTCGGTGCGGCACGCAAACATGCCATCTTGGCCGAGTCAATTCCCCTGTCTCCGCATCCACTGGACAAAAATGAATCGAGATGTAAAATGAAATTAGATGGGGACTGACGCAAGTTGGACAAATTTAGTGAAGAGGTCCTCGACGAAGGGGTCAGTGTATTGGGGCAAGTAGATCAGAGGAGGGCTATCACCCATCGCCTGCTGAAACAGACTTTTGTCTTCGCCGCCTTCAGCAATTAGCTGTATGCAAGATGATTTAAATGGCGAGGTTTTTTCCGTTGGTAGCACTCACATGGAACATGGTTGAAGCAGCCCCAGCCGATTGTCCCCATATTGTAACTCGGCTGAATGATAATGTCAACGGATGCCTGAGGACCGCGAACACAATTATTCACCTTGGATCCCCACCGAACTTGTCGATGTATGTCTGAACCCATTCAAGCGCAGCTCTCTGGGAGATCGCGGATCAGATGTATTAAAGACGCCACTGAACGGTGGTACCTGATCGAGGAGACCCGCGTTTAATTGGCCGTTCTTATGAACGGCGGTTCCAGCTATCAAAAATAAGGCATCGTTCCCTACGCAGGGTTGAGCGAGCCCACCAAGAAATCCGAACTGTCCCAACCGATACTCGAATGTGACGAAAATCAAGGGCTCCGCGGCTCCCAGAAGGATGTTCTCGGGCGGCGCGTCCCGGGTTCTTCCGCTCTCGAACCCACCGCCTATGGGTGTGTGAATAAGTACGATCTCCGAAGTACATATAGAATAATCGAACCATGGAAATACACCATGACTGGGAGTTGGCTGGTCGCTATGGTGGCTATGGGAATGTAGACCTATCAAATTGCTCAGCCAATAGCTATAAATTGCGTGAGGCGCTTGCATTTCCGAATAGGCAGTCCTCATCGGTGGTCGCTCCTGAGCCTTTCTGAGTGGTTGCGATGCACCCAAATCCCAACTGATCAAATCATCATCAGCGACGAAGATCAAGCAAAGGGTCGGAAATTGCTGACAGCGGTTGCATTGACGTTGCCGAGATGCGTCGACGGAGGAGACACCGGTGCCCGCCACCTGAGCTCCCCAACCGGAGGATCGGCGTATCGAATGCCCCGGAAATAGATGATGCCGTTCGTGGTGTTGGTAAGGCCAGTGAAAGCACCATCTGTAGGGAAATCCAGCGTCGTGATTGACCACCCAGAATACGAACATACAATCGAGCACGACCGTGGAGAGCGCTGCCGCCCCCACGGAGACCGTGCTGGAGAGACCGAGGACTAGTAGTAGGGTGAGCATCATCGAGCTTTGGACTGGAGAGATGGCCTTTAAAAACCTTTCGAATAGCTTCTTTCGTGGCTGCCTCATGACCGTATATTTGACCGCTTGACGGAAATATCATGGACCGTGCAGGAATACTGCCGTCCTCGGAATCAGCGCCGCGCCGATATGTTGCCCGAGTGACCCGGCTGTTTCAGCAAGCGATGATAAGATGAGAATCTTTTTCGTTTTTTTACACCCGAGTTACTTTGCCAGAAGTCAAGACCGAGAATGAACTCAAACTGGCAGGTTGGTTACTAATTTGACCAAGATTAGAGGCCGCGCCAGCCGCTGGAAGAGATCCTTGTTTCTTCAAGTTGACCGTGGAGGAAAGTAATATATGCTGCATGAGCCAGAAATCACTGGTGCGCCGGCCCTAGTCCGTTCCATTACCAGCGTGGGAGTCAACAACAAGAAGAACATCGCTTATCAGTGAACTATAATCTCCCCGAAGTGGCCGGTCGGTAAATACCGAGTAGCCTATGAGTTACTTCTATTTGACCAATTAAAATATGGTAATAAATCAGAGCAGACGCACAGATGAACCACGAACGAGGATGGTGCAAAATCAACAATCGCAGAATGAGCTGTTGACTGGAAACTGGACCAGGAAAATTTAACAAGAAACATGAGTCGACTTGTTTTCAGCACAGTGCAGATGATGCTCTAGGACATATGTAATACATCTTTATTTAGCAGCACTGGTTGAACATTTCAAGTTTTTTTGCTGAAAATTTTGGTGAAAAATGTTTTGAATTTTACAACAATTTTTCCCCCGAAAAGTAAGTGAAAAACTCGAATCTTTTTTGTGATTTTTTTGAACCTTGTGAAAAACTTCTGAAAAAGTGCTGAAAAAGTTTTGAAGTTCAAGAAAATCATGAAGAAGTTTCAAGTTTTTCACTTGGTTTTTCACTGAAAAATTGCTGTAAAATTCAAAACATTTTTCACTAGTTTTTTCACTGAAAAACTTAAAATGTTCAACCAGTGCAGGGCAGCATAACCTCGAATGTTTAATCCGACTCTTTACTACTGCTTTTAGACCAACAAGGAATATTTGAGTCACGCAGGACGCAACATTACGATGTGCTATGTGGGCACCGATGAAGCCTAAGAAAAAGAGATAATGACCCATACACGATTTAAAACTCGTGAGGATACAGGTAAGATGAATTCACGACTCTGTCACTCTCTGTGAAAACAGTCGACTTGACATTGACATATTGAACAATTTAACCGTAGGAGAGCTTACCCCACGGTACAGGAGCAAGATACGTATAAAATCATCAATCGACTCGTGTAACCATCATTGGTACGTTGGCCCCAGGTTGGCCAACAACCTTTGGCCTGGGGCTAATAGCGGGGTGCGTCCCGATCTCAGTCTCGGGCCCATCAGGGAACTCGAAGGTGTAGTTCCGGATCAGAACCGACAGCACCGCCTGGCAATCAAGACGTTGAACATACCGTCGGTGAGACACACAGGACTCTCACCTTCAACTCTGCCAACGCAAACGATTTCCCCAGGCAGATTCTCGGGCCCTCGATGAATGTGAGCAGATGGCGGTGGCCCTGAATTTCTTTCGCGCGGAGGGGATCGTCGTTGAGGGTGAGCCAGCGCTCCGGCTCGAAGTCCTTCGCGTTGGCGCCCCAGAAGACCTCGGATCTATTCATGCACCGGATCGACACAGTGACGAGGGAGCCTTTGGCAACCGCAATGCTGTTGACCACGTCTCCCGATGCCGTGGTGATGGGCTCGCCGATTGGGAGTACATCATCGACAACGGCCTAGGCAAGCTCAGCTCAATGGTCTGATTGCGAAGGACAACCATACCTCACGAGTTGTTTCACCCAAAGGGGGATGCAGCCGCAATGTTTCGAGGACCACAGAGTCTAGGTAAGGAAGCCCCGAAACTAACTGATCCCAGGTAGGATCCGCGGCGCCAAATTGGACCAGTTCTTCGCGTAACTTGGCTTGTTTCTCCGGCATCTTCGCAAGTTCAATCAACGCCCACTGAGTATTTTTCAGCATCATCTTGGGAACGCGGGGAGACATTACATACGGTGAGACTGACTGAAACCCAGATTCATCAGATTCGTTATACACATGGACAGGATTTAGGGTACACACTGGATGAGGTTTCATAGCCTAAGAATATTTTAGAAATTAACATGGAACAAGACAAAAAACCTACCGGCCACCAGTAGGACATTCTAGTCTCTGGGTGTGAGTACTGAAATAAAAACAGAGATAAAGGCGCGTACCATCTGCAAGATATGTCGTGAGTTGGTTGAATTTCAGAAGAGAGAGTACGTACTTGAGCCATAACTTCGGCTTCATTCATATGAAGCTCCGCGTCGTCTTCTTCTGCTTTGACTAGACACTGGTGAGCCAATGAGCCAGTCGACAGGGGAGGTTCTTACGAATAAGCCCAATGACTGATCTATCAGCGCTCTCGTCTGTGATATGGCTCTTCTTCTCGCGCCGCGTCTTCTCCAGCAGTTCATCTGCGATGCCGCTCATCGTGCGGTGTAGGCCTTTTATGATGCGGTTTCTTGCCGTTGGCAGGTGAGCTAGAAAGGGAAGCTGGGTTCCGAGAATGAATAGGAAATTGGAGAAGAGACCGGTCCCTTCGAATGACAGAGAGTCGAAGGCGGCGGTAACCGCGGAGTACTCTCCGTCGAGCGAGCGGAAGTCGTGCGAGAAGCCGGCAATACCTATGCTATCAAGTCTAGAAACGACTCGGAAAAAGGCGCCTCTCCAAGTTTGAGACCAACTCACGCAACGAGGTTCATCCTACAATAACAGATCAGCGGAGACTGAGTTGACCCGAGTAGGTACTTGCCAGTGTTCGACATCAATTATGGCACCGTCCGGAGTGTTGTCAATCGTTGCATCCCAGTATCCCTTCATCTGTACAGAAATTGAATCGGAAATTTTCCTACAGGGGCAGAAAATTAATACCTTGTATGCGGAATCGTAAAATACACTGGTTAGCCTCCTGATAGCGGCGTTGCTGAATGCCGGCGTCAGCGCTTTCCGCTGCCTAAAAATTAGACGGTGATTATTCGAGGTGGGGCAGCCTACTACCTCTTGTGACTTTCTCCCTCCGCCCACAATAGACCGCGACCAAACTGACAAGAACAATTAGCCGGCATTCAAAGGACCCTTGAATACATACCAAATTCGCGATGATCGCCCGAGCGAGCTTCGATCTAACGTAGATAGATCTCTCCATGCTGTAGAAGTGGTTGACGGCTTTGGGATCGCACAGGATGGTCCGACGCCCTCCAAAGGCAATAGGTACCTGGTATACAGGCCCGTATTTTGCGGCCCACTCCTGGTATAGTAACCCGTCATCGGTGGACTGTGCAATCCGTCGGCTCGCGCCAAAAAACCAGCTGTCCCGAGGGGGGCCATTTAGCTTCGTTCCATGCGCATTGCGATTTAAAACGCGGCGGACGATCTTGGTTGCGAGCCAGAGGCCCGCACAGACGATGAGGACGTCAGAGAATCCTAGCTGATGCACAGGCGTCATGGTAGGGGAAGACAAGGGTTTCGTGTGTGCGTGCATTCCCGCCACCTTTAGGTACGGGTTCTTATAGGGCGCCCCATCCAACGCGTTTTGGCGGACGATCACATTTTCGTCAGCTGTTTTTGCTTTTCTCCCCGCCAAAATGCCGTCGGGCCGGGCCGCTGTACCGCTCGATGGGCATAATCCTTCCTTTGCGATTCGAGAACGATGAATGTGTAGAGGATTCATCCGGCAGATCCGCCGGATCCGGCGCATCCGGCGGACGAGCTCCACGACCTCTACGAAATTGATCACCCTTCACGAAAAATTTGCAACCTTCACGGCCGTCGATATCTCCCTCACGACACGTTCATTCGTTCACAGGTGTCTATACGTCCTTCATGATAGTTCATGATCCTCCGCACACTCCAAGATCTGACCTGACCTTCACGGGGCTAGCTATACTTCAAGGGCCTAGAGAACGTGAAGGATCGCCTCACCGTTCATGTACCCATCCATCCTTCCAGTGCACATGGCATCCCTTCACTTAGTCTGGAGTTTACCACGCGCCCGGTGTTAGGAGCTCGACCTTATAACATAATCGTCGGAGTTTGAATCCCATCAAAGGCTTTCCCGCTTCAACCTGACTACAACGGACAAAAATTAAGAGGCCAAATGACCCGGATTGGAATTTCGATGAGATGTGCCTCTTCAAAATTATTGTGTGCCCCATTCTCGAAGAGAAATGAAACACCACCGGTTTCACGTGGCCGGCCCATCAAAATTCGGCATCGCGATTGCGCGGTCCAGATGAGGGAAACAGCCGAGAAAGCTGCTTATTCGGGTGTCCTAGACGAAAAATCCACCACAGAATGTCGAAAGACATGTCATAACCGTCGTTCAAAAGCTCGAGAAATTTAAGATTACATAATAAGCTCGAGCTCGGATCAAACCCCTCGGGTAATCAACAGACTACAACATCGCGAGGTACGAGCGACACTTGTTGTAGCGTCTGTTTATAAGAGACTACCCTTCACTTGCTTGTTGTCAATGACATCCGCGTTCAACAGTGTTTGTTTGGTCCTGTGTACCATCACGTGCATGTGTCCCTTTCTTCGACCACGCCTCGATGGAGTGCATCACCGAGCCCTCAAGTGACTCGGACGCGGCGCAATTTGGTTCCATGCGCGCCCGACGCAGCCGTGCCAACCCAAGGTTAAGGTGGAAAAACCTACATAACCATCTGTCCACACGCTTAATCCAAGTTCCCTCAGCGAAGTCCGAGTTCATCCTCGGTCGCCCTCATCCCTTTTCTACGCGTGAGCGTCAGGTGTTCCGGGGGCGCAAATCCCCATCTACTTCCGTGTCAAACCGAAGTCCCGTGGGCTATTCTGTGAGGTGCGCACCTATTTGTGCTCTCCTCGAACCCAGACATCTCTTCGCAGATTCCTCCCATATCTGCGCGCCTGATAGAATCGAAGCGTCGCGCGGACATGTGTGCGCGTCTCTCTCTCCTCCTTTCACACCCTCGCTTCGCCAACCATGGCCGGCATTCGCCGCGCGAGACCGGGCGCGTGCGCTCGCTGTAATCGCGTGGTACGGACGCGGAAGCCAGCTGTCGCGCGCGGGCCAGTTGCGCGCAGGCAAGTTTAGCAGTTCTGCATATGCAAGGAAAGCGGATGTCCGCTGCGTCGTACCCGTAACTCGCGGGTTGCGCATGCCTATTGCGCGCGCGCGCGCGCAGACACTTCGTCCCACACCAGCATTGGCGGAAGGCGGCTCCGAAGTAACTTCGTACGTGCGGTCAGAAGGAGCGCCGGACAACCCGGCGCCCCGGCGTCGAGCGCGACCCCGAGAGGTGGCTTGCCCACAATTTGTGCCGTCCGGAGGCCCCCCGTCTAAGTTGGGGCGCGGGGAACGCGCTGGTTGGGTACCATAGTCTCTCGTAGACTTTGTAGGGCGTCAAGTGAATCCAATATGTTTGCGATTGGATTGAATGTATGTAGTAGAAACGCTATTCGACCAACTACAATACGGTAATAAATCAGAGCGGACGCACAGGTGAACCACAAACGAGGATGATGCAAAAAGATGCAAAATCAACAATCGAAGAATGAGCTGTTGACTGGAAACTGGAGCAGTGTAAATGGTGCTCTAGGCCATGGACATATGGAATGCATCTTTATGTAACAGAGCAGCATAACCTTGAATCTTCTTTAGTCCGACTCTTTACTTCCAGCGACAAGGAATATTTGAAGCCTAAGAAAAAGATGATAACACATACGCGTTTTGAAACTCGGGCCGACCGTGTGAGGATACAGGTAAGATGAACTCATGACTCTGTCACTCTCTGTGAAAACAGTCGACTTGACATGGACATAACAATTTAACCGCAGAAGCTTACGCCACGGTACAGGAGCAAGATACATATAAAATCATCAATCGACCCGTCTAACCTTCATCGGTACGTTGGCCCCGGGTTGGCCAACAACCTTGGGCCTGGGGATAATAGCGCGGTGCGTCCCGATCTCAGTCTCAGGCCCATCAGGAAACTCGAAGGTGTAGTTCCGGATCAGAACCGACAGCGCCGCCTGGCGATTAAGACGTTGAGCATACCGTCGGCGAGACGCCCAGGACACTCACCTTGAACTCGGCCAACGCAAACGATTTCCCCAGGCAGGTTCTCGGGCCGTCGAGGAATGTGATCAGATGACGGTGGCCCTGAATTTCTTTCGCGCGCAGGGGATCGTCGTTGAGGGTGAGCCAGCGCTCCGGGTCGAAGTCCTTCGCGTTGGCGCCCCAGAAGACCTCGGATCTGTTCATGCACCGGATCGACACCGTGACGAGGGAGCCTTTGGCCACCGCAATGTTGTTGACCACGTCTCCCGAGGCCGTGGTGATGGGCTCGCCGATTGGGAGTACATCGTCGACCATGGCCTAAAAAAGCTCAGCTCAATGGTCTGATTGCGAAGGACAACTATACCTGACGAGTTGTTTGGTCCACAGGGGGGTGCAGGCGTAATATTTCGAGGACCACAGAGTCTAGATAAGGAAGCCCCGAAACTAACTGGTCCCAGGTAGGATCCGTGGCGCCAAATTGGGCAAGTTCTTCGCGCAACTTGGCTTGTTTCTCCGGCATCTTCGCAAGTTCAATCAACGCCCACTGAGTATTTTTCAGCATCATCTTGGGAACGCGGGGAGACATTACATACGGTGAGACTGACTGAAACCCAGATTCATCAGATTCATTATACACATGAACAGGATTTAAGGTACACACTGGATGTGGTTTCATAGCCTAAGAATATTTTAGAAATTAACATGGAACAAGACAAAAAACCTACCGGCCAACAGTAGGACATTCTAATCGCTGGGCGTAAATGCTGAATGAAACACAGGCAGAAGAGCGTACCATCTGCAAGACATGTCGTAAGTTGATTGGATTTCAGAAGAAGAGAGAGTACGTACTTGAGCCATAATTTCGGTTTCATTCATATGAAGCTCCGCGTCGTCTTCTTCTGCTTTGACTAAACACTGGTGAGCCAATGAGCCAGTGTACAGGGGAGGTTCTTACGAAGAAGACCAATGACTGATCTATCAGCGGTCTCGTCTGTGATATGGCTCTTCTTCTCGCGCCGCGTCTTCTCCAGCAGTTCATCTGCGATGCCGCTCATCGTGCGACGTAGGCCTTTCATGATGCGGTTTCTTGCCGTTGGCAGGTGTGCTAGGAAGGGAAGCTGGGTTCCGAGAATGAACACAAGATTGGAGAGGACACCGGTCCCTTCGAATGACAGAGAGTCGAAGGCGGCGGCGACCGCGGAGTATTCCCCGTCAAGCGAGCGGAAGTCGTGCGAGAAGCCGGCAATACCTATGCTATCAAGTCTAGAAACAACTCGGAAAAAGGCGCCTCTCCAAGTTTGAGACCAACTCACGCAACGAGGTTCATCCTACAATAACAGATCAGCGGAGACTGAGTTGACCAGAGGAGGTACTTGCCAGTGTTCGACATCAATTATGGCACCGTCCGGAGTGTTGTCAATCGTTGCATCCCAGTATCCCTTCATCTGTACGGAAATGGAATCAGAAATTATCCTACAGGGGCAGAAAATTTAATACCTTGTATGCGGAATCGTAAAATATACTGGTTAGCCTCCTGATAGCGGCGTTGCTGAATGCCGGCGTCAGCGCTTTCCGCTGCCTAAAAAATTAGACGGTGATTATTCGAGGCGGCGCAACCTACTACCTCTTGTGACTTTCTCCCTCCGCCCACAATAGACCGCGACCAAACTGGCAAGGACAATTAGCCGACATTCAAAGGACTCTTGAATACATACCAAATTCGCGATGACCGCCCGATGGAGCTTCGGTTTGACATAGACAGATCTCTCCATGCTGTAGAAGTGGTTGACGGCTTTGGGATCGCACAGGATGGTCCGACGCCCTCCAAAGGCAATAGGTACCTGGTATACAGGCCCGTATTTCGCGGCCCACTCCTGGTATTGTAATCCGCCATCAGGGGACCGTGAAACCCGTCGGCCCACGCCAAAAAACCAGCTATCCCGAGGGGGGCCATTTAGCTTCGTTCCGTGCGCATTGTGATTCAAAACGCGGCGGACGATCTTGGTTGCGAGCCAGAGGCCCGCACAGACGATGAGGACGTCAGAGAACCCTAGCTGGTGCACAGGCGTCATGGTAGGGGAAGACAAGGGGTTTCGTGTCTGCGTGTATTTGATCTAATACATTCCGTCTCCTGACAACTCGGCTGTGATTGGTACCGACAGGCGCAGCCCGCCAGTGAGCGCCAACTCCGTGGCATGGGAGCAATCGAGAGAATGGAGCAAAGCGCGAAACAGTGGTGATCCTCTAGATCGGCAGTTGCCGGCGGGCAGCGGGCAAGTGGGGTAATATTGCTGACGATTTTTCTACAGTCCATAGCTTGCAAGGTGAAGCAAGCGAGCCACGCTGCTGAGCTACTGGAACAATATATGGAGCCCACGATCATCTCCCGCCAGCCATTTCCTCCAGATATCGCGGTACTTTGGTTTCCATCTTGCCGACTTTCGCCCGAACACCTTCTCGTCTGGAACCATTCGCGATATGCGATGTATTTCTCGCAGATCTTCGGCGCTGAACTTGTCTCTGAGCCTGGAAGCCTGGGCCACAGTCGGATGCAACTTTTCAGATCGTCAGCGCGGGTCCAATCTCGTTTGAAAAAATAGGAAACTCACCGGGCCTGGGAAGACCATGTGATGCCATTTACAGAGCGCTCGCAGCGACAAGTGATACTGCGGAGATGTCTGTCTGACACCCTGGCGGTAATATGGCAGCAGCGCTGGTGCGTAAGATGTCACCACCGGGATGCCCAACTTGTGGATTGCTCCTGATCCCGCAAATCGGGCATCAGAGCTCCGAAGCCGTCGTCCATGCAGTTCTGCCGCAACCCAGTACTCATCCTCCTCCAGAGAGTTCCGATACGTTCTATACTTCCGCGCCGGCCAGAGCGAGTCTAGGAGGAGACACACGGTACGCCTCGGTCTCATCTGCCATAGCCACCGCCCAATCATCGGCGAAATCAGCAGCAGCGTGGCCAAAGCGAGCCGCTTGTGGAACGCAAGTCCCTGGGCGCGTTGAATGTCACTGGGGAACGAGCTGCGGCGGGAAGTAATTACCTTCCAAGGGATCCAGATGGGCATTGTGTCGAGAAGGCTTTGTCTTGCGGCGTGGCGAGCATGCAGCTGCCATGAGGCCGACTTGACCAAGGGTTTTTTTTCAAAAACATTTACGCAGTGGGCCCTGCCTCTAAATTAGGCCCCACTGATTTATTTCGCTCAAAGGGGAAACTCACATAAAGGGCGTATGCCCTTTGAACGGTGTTTGGCCGGTTGAACAATCGTTATCCGGGAGAATTGTCCGGCCAGATCGGTGCGAACAAGGGATGTGAACCAAGGGGAGACCAGGAAGAATGCACCGTCTAGCGTTGTCTCCGAGTCAGTCGCTAAAGGTGCAAGGGTCTCTCCCTGAAATACGGGGTGCATAGGTGCGTCAATAAATTCGCGTCAATAAATTTACTGGGTGGCCTTGAAAATCGAAGCACAGATTAAATTAGACTCGTCGCGTATAGCCGTTCCCTCCACACGCATGAATATTTTTCATCGCGAACGGGTGCTTTGACCGAGTCTAAATCAGCCCTCGGCCCGGTCCGAGTCTTCCGTTATTTGTTTGGTGTTGTCAACTGAATTCTGACTTACCACATCCCGGCCGTTATCTCGACTTAAAAGGCCGGGTGAATGCGACGCAGCATTACCGACCACTCCACTCGATTATCCTCCAACGCCGTAGCCATTCCGCGCCGTTCCAATGCCCCGCGATCACCCGATATCTGCAGCTGGGCCGAGCTCCCCAGTAAATCGACGCGACCTTCGACGAGATAACGCGTTTTTCTCACAGGATCTCCACAGAAATTAGAACCCGACGTAAATCGGCGAGCGACATGCAACACCTGTGGGATTACCATGAAGCGCGCCTCTGATTTACCGCGTCATATGTTGACGCACGCAAAGAACAAAGAAGATTTGTGAGTTTTCGTTTTATAACCAATTCTAAACTGTTACTGAATGCAATCCTCGCTACGATAGTATGTTCCAGTGTCCCTTCCCCGAGTGTGGCCACAAAACCCTCCAGAGGTCGAATCTTGAAACTCACATCAGAACTCAGTGCGTTTCCTCACCAGCTTGCGGGACCTTTGCTGAGTGTTCATTTTGTTTAGCACCAATGCGCGACCTCTCCAGTGCGTTGTAGTTTTACCGGATGGGTCCAGGTGTGGTTTCGCGACTTCCGACCCATCATCGCTACATCGCCATAAGAAGCGGAGACATGAGGACGGGGAATGAATGGTTGAAGTTTGGGGAACGCTAAGCCATGTATAATACTTCGAATTCAAACTACATGTATGTGGTATTCTATGACGGGACCATGTTGACGCACAACTGGTGCAGTGGTTAAACAGAAACATAGTGTACTTGAACATCGTGAATTACATTACACATTTCTACTTGAATTATTGTACATAGGATTATTGAACGAACGGTTTCGCGGTACGATTCGGGGAACTTCATGTATTTGAACTTTGCCACACCATCGTCGTCGCGTCCCTCGATGTGATTAGCATGAGGACGACCCAACTGAACCACCCGATGCGAATTCCGCCGTCTTTGGAGAAAGATCGTCCTCCTCGTCCTCTTCTACTTCCTCCTTCGGAAGGAGTTGAGATGAAAAGCTTCAAAGAGAGACACGGAGACTCACCACCGAAGGCTTCACGAACTCAACCGCTGAGATGGTCGTTCCTCCTTGGACATGTGTGTGGATGCTTCCCAGCTGGATCGTGTTCAACCCTCGGTCATTGGAGAGATACTTGTCCCGGAAGTGATGGCGCATGTTTAGGCTGACATAGTCGGTCGTCAGTGGGAGAGTACGGGATATGACGATGAAAAGGCTCACGTAGCGAGCATGCTATTCATGTAAACTACCGAATGGGTGAGCAAGGACGGAAGGCAACGGGACGAAGGTTTCGCACGTTTGGAGTTCGGAGCGAGCGGGAGGAAGAACCAGAAAGTGTCTGGATACCCAAGGAACTGGGATTGGAGGATGAGCGATACTAGTTGATTGGCTGGCGGATGGCGTACCAGTCCGGTGGTGAAGGCCGAGCACAGTGCAGTGAGCATGCCACGATTGACGGCGTTGATCATGAGCGAGTTCATCATCGACTCGGTCCTACTGGAGTGCTTACACACCCTGAGCTAACATTAAGAGCCGAATGAGACTTACTTCGGCAACCCATTTTTGTTGCGCGTGAGGAATAAGCAGAGATAGATCGTGATTCCGATGTCGCAACCGAGTGACGCGACGGTTTGGAGAGTCGTAATAGGCTAAACCGTGCGATGACCGTGAGTTGACCTGGGCCCAAGGAAATAAACGAAGGCGATACCTTGGTTTTGTCAATCTTCAAATAGGAGCGCAGTTGATATCTGGTTGCAATTGGTTTGGCGAGCGTGCAAGGTGGAAGAGGCGACGTACGTCCAAATTGTTTGGGCTATACCGGCAGCTATACGACGAATGTAAAGCAAGGCTCTGACTGTGATGAGGAGACATACAGATCTGTACGAAGGCCAAAAAAACCTGTGAAGGAGTTGGGCAATTGTGAGAAAATTGAAATCGTAGGACGTACGACGACATATACTCCCACCGCAGAGGTCTTGTACATTTTGACGCGGTCCCTCGTCACTGGGACCGTGGGATATGAGTATCAGGGATCAGCAGGTCGAAATATGCACGCACGACGAAAAATGCGGCTCGCAAAATAGCTGGGAAGCGTGAGTGTGTTGCTTGGCCACGGAAAACAGGGCTCATACATTTGGACAGTGAATTGGGAGAGATACTGAGGGCGTCAGTGGACCGAGCCATCCACTGAGTGTACAACTCACGTTAGCCAGAAGTTGCAGCTGCCGGAATGTGAGCTGAAGTCGATGGTTTGAATCAGACAATGTACGCACTGAATCAGACCTGAACGACGTCTGTTCAAGCAAAGGAGGATAGGGAAGAGAGGTGACACACCAGACCAGGTCATTTTGTACTACCCCGAACCTCTGAACGAAACGAAAATAGGTGGAGCGGAAAAAGAACAAAATTTGGATGGTCTCGAAGAACCTGTCGTGGTTGAATATGTTAGAAGGCGTTCCCTGCGTTCTCCTGAACATACAACACGAGAACGACCTAGTTGTAGTACTAGTCAGGCAACTTGAAGAGATATGGCTCGACCAAGACTTACCGGGAGCTTGATTGACCAACCATCCTTGTGCGACCACAGGAAAAAAAGCCAGACTTGGAGAATGCCGATGCCGTAGAGGATGGTCTCAACAAATAGGGAGATGAGCCAAGCGCCGTAGGTGGACGCCATGGTAGGCATAATTGTTGACATGGTGGAAGTGGAAAGATACGGAAAACTCTCAAGTCGTATATTTGACGCTTCAAGCTTGATCGATCATTGGCATTCGAAGGGTGGTTGAACATTTTCAACCGCATCGAAAGTCTAAGAGAGCTCTGTTTGGAAAGGTTCATTGAACAGAACGGTGTCACCGGGTTCTGTTTGTAAATGTTGCGGCTTCTAATTCAGGTCGTGGTTCTTGGCGCCAAACTTCCGTGGCCGGCTCCATTTCCGTAGGCTTTGCGGTGTGCACCGTGACTAATGTCCTTGATGCGCATTTTCCACGGTTTCCACCTGTCAGACTAGGTAAATCTATCCCCGCCGTCTTTGGTGGCCCTGTAACTCTCCAATTGCTTGACGTGTACATATAGACAGAATTTCTGCTTGGAATCCTCGTAGTCTGCCTCTGAAGGAAGTTTTCCATGTTCAGTAACATTTTTTCTTTTGAAGGAGTTCATATGCGGCAAGCGCCTCTTTGGGAAAGAGTCAATTTCATGTAATAACAGGTATTCTGAGCTCCCTGGGCTATATAGTCCATCTATGAAGACAATGAACACTATCTGGATAAAACAAGTGATTGAAGTGGCATTTCACCATGGCTTTTTGTAGGGGCCGCTATTTTGACTTCTAGGTAGACACCTGTAGTAAGATTCAGTGTCCTGAGGCTAAGAATCAATATATATGGTCGACTTTCATGTCACTGGTGTCTAGAATTATCCCAGAACAATACCAACAGCTTGAACACAGGGGTGTTTGGTGTTGTTTCATGATGGTGAGGGACGCGACCGGTCATGTGACATCAGTAGACCTGCCAGAAAATACAGTAGGGTACTTGACCACCTAATACTTGTAGGATAGGCGAAGCCCGTAATTTGTTTGACGCGGCCTCTATGAAGAAGGCATAAGAAAGACCAAATTGGCCGAATTTAAATGGGGACCTGTTCGTTGGCTGAATGTTCTTTGGCGGGATGCTAAAAAAGAGGGGGAGTAGACCAACCACCCAAAGATACCATTCAAGATGAGATATTAACCTGGGTGTGTGTAGGAGGTCTCAATCTAATGTTAAACCTTCAATCTAACCTACATGACGGTGATACATAATCTCCTTCGGAAGGGAGGCGGAGCTGGCGGGCTCAAAGGGTCAACTGATTGTCTGCTGCGCAAAGCACAGAGGGCAGGTATGGTTGTCCATGAGCGCACCTCTATGCCCCTTGATCCATCCAGAAAAAATCCGGAGGTGTGGACCACAGAATGCGGGACATTTTGTGGAATTGACGCCTGTGAGAGACAAATAAAATGTGAAAGAATGATGAATGATCCACTCATACGAATTATGGACCATTATGAAGGTGCTTCCTAAGTCTCAGATATGTAGCGCAGAAAGGTCGTTTGAGGGACGGAGGACCCCCGCTCATGGGATTCGAGGTTGTACCCGAATTCTCGCTGCCCCGGGAGTTTTGTCTGAACTTCTCCGCAGGACTATGCAACGGCAGTGGCTCATTTTCCTGTAAATTGGATGTGATGGTCATAAAATTCTACCCTTCAGATGAGGGCTCAATTTTTGCGTTGCATTGATTTTTCCCGAACTCAAATCACGTCGTCAAAGTAGCTGAGGCGTCGTCGATGTTTGGGCTTGTATCACCAAATATGAACAACGCGACGGACCCCGTGACCCTCGCAGGGTTGGCCGCATGATGCGATCAATTTCCGACATCAACTTCGCTCAGCCTGGTTCGCAATGAGATCGACCGGGACACGTAAATACTAAGCTATCCAGGTCCTTTTCTCTTGTTCCGAAAGTTCTGGACTCAGGCGCGCCAGTATCTGGATCACAATCTCGGACTACTCGGAGTCCCGACTCTCACTCAAGTGAACAGATCTAGAACTTAGGAATACAGTCAGATAGCTCATAATGCGTAGGATCTGAAATCCACCGAAGTCTCAATTCACACTGGAGAGGTGTGTTCATTATCATAATGCATAATTCTCATAATGCATAGGGTTTGGGGAAATTTGGTAGGGAATGGACCTTATGCATTATGTATCAAACTGTACACCGGGCATCCTCTTCCCAAAAAGCCCAAGTTCCTCGCATAAAGTGCACAAAGCGAATTTTTCACTGGTAAAGCAAATATGTGAGTTAGACCTTGGTTAAACCATCTGCCAATGGGGCGCCCCTCACTCTATAGAGTCTACACGACACGACTCGGACGCCTCGTAGGATCACTCTGTCCGCCAACCGACTTATTCGAATGTCAGCGAGTCGATTTTTCCGCTGTCATCATCTACCGGCACTCAGCGCACGACCCTTCAAAGCCCAAGTAGGGACTGTTCGGTAATTTTGGAAGATACTGTGCATTCCGACTCTGACTTCCTTGATTGACCGATTTCCCCGTCCCCGCACACATGTAGTGCAAGGATAATCATCTGCCAAAACTAATACGCCGTAAGTTCCTGCAAATTCTCTCGAATTTTCTCGACCATGCTCTGCAGCCTCTGCTGAACCCTAGTACTTTGTCAAAGTCAAGATCCGGCTGAAACGGTCCATCACCTGGGTCTTTCTGCCGGGTCCTCGCGGTCGCCTGGGGTCAGTTAGCTCTCGGTGGCGCTGTTCTGTAAAATGAGATTTTGAACCAGGGCGTGTTTTCATGTTAGATCGTCCCATTCGCGCTGAATAAACGAGGCAAACTGCCCCGATACCTCCTCATATTTAAAATGAAACCCACCATCCCGATTTCCCGCACATCGGTGCGGAACGGAACTCCGCCCCAAGCATGTGTTTCGCCGACGGGGATGGATCACCTACACAGTTACTTGGTCGAGTCATCGCCTAAAATCACATATATAAATAACTCTCAAGTTCTCCAGCTCACTCCAAAATCGATGGCGTTTCCCTCCGATCCATATGCCCCATCGAAGCTGAATAAAACCGAAGCTGGGGCATATCTAGAGCGGATAAACCTCCCTTCGACGCTCCTGGATTCTCCCCCATCCTTGGATCTCCTATCCCGCCTCTTTTTGTCTCATCTCGAGCACATCCCGAAGGACACCAGCCCTCTTCACGTTCCTGAGGAGCAATGGAGCGGACCATCAACGTCGATAAAGCTCGGGAGCGCGTTTACCAACATGCCGCTGGGCGCATCCGCCTTTGACCGGATAGTCCACGAACGCAAGGGCGCGTTCTGCTTCTCGATCAACGCGACTTTTGCGACTTTCCTGCGTTACTTCGGCTTCACTGTCTCGGAGCTGGTCGGGCGTTCGTTCAAGTCGCTGGGTAACGATCCTTTGACCCACCCGGATGGATGGAAGTGGGGAACGCTCACCCACCAGATGCTAGCCGTAGGTTGGCCGGATAGCGCGGACAGGTACCTCGTAGACTCCGCCTGGGGCCCGTGGAACCTCGCCAAACCGTTAGCCCCATTTTCCTTACACTCTGAAATACATCCACTCAAGTTCCACAGGATCAAGCTGACGACCGACCCGGCGGGCGAGATAATCCTGGGGCTGAATGATTTCGAGGCCTATCGCCTCGTACACGAGGTGCTCCCGCTCTCCCCGCACACGACGCCTCCCGTCGACAGCATAGCGGGGTATACCCTCTCCCGCCGCATCGCGCCCGTCGGCACACCGCACACCCTCCCGATCACCACCACATCCCCCGGGTACTGGTCGCCTCTGTTCCACTTCCACCTCATCTCCGTTCCGCTGCCGGACTTTATGCTCTACCACCACTTCTCCGCGTCGCACGAGCTCGCAGCGTTCACCGCGTTCTGGCTCATCACCCGCCTTATTCCGGGCGGGCGGGGGGCACGGCGGCAGATGATGTATGCGGAGAAGGCGGGGGAGGGGAAGCGGGCGAAGGTGTATACCACGGGCGGGCCAGAGGCACGGGGGAACGACGAAGGCCGCGATGTCGAGTGGGTCGAGATGGAAACGGGACCCATGAAGGAATATCTCGCCAGGGAATTTGGGTTCAAATTTTAGATTGGAAGTCAACCAAGACTTTCAAGTATCGTATTCAGCTTGTCGCGTCATTCAAAAATTAGGTGGCCTGGAGGGTGAGCTCGTCGACGGGGAATGAGTTGTAGGTAGTACATTACATACTTGCAACTCGGCATGTTCCGGAAACGGGGCCGCGCTGAGCTTAATTTATCCTGAGTCTTATCCACGTTTGCAGCTTATCCCTGGTTTCGTTGGAGCGGATGCACTAAACTGAAAGACGTCCTTGATATCGCCGAAGCGTCGTTCCTTCCGACAAGCATGATAACCATCTTTAACTCGAAGCCGGCTTCACTTTGAGGCGCAAGAAAAATCGTCTGCGGAGTTATGTAGGCCCCGTGAAGCTCCTGCCAAGGGTTGTCCGGAAAAGGCTTTTTGAGGCCGAAATCCGGAGAATCCTGTCCGCGGAGTGGCTTTTTGAGGTGGATTTTAGGAATTTCTCTCGCAGGACCAGAGGTTCGCTGCGTCGGGTATTATTGACCTGGGACGGCTCGATAGTCCTGGCTTTAGCGAGAAATGTGCCCTGAAGCACGGCGCGAAAATCGCAATTTTTTGATTGAATTTGGCGGAAGTTGTACCGCCTCAGACCCTTGTCCGATAGTGGCTTTTTGAGGCCCCGGATGGCGCTACATAGTAGCTTTTTCAGGCGAGATTCTGGGAATTTTCCGGACAACCCTTTGCAGGAGCTTCACGGGCCTAGTTAGGTAGGATGAAGATAGCCAACCAAGGCATTAACATAATAAACCACCGCGCAAAGGGACACAGTCGTTGGATACAGCTGGCCAGGTGTCGTATCCGACAGGACTTCATGGGATTATACATTCCTGCATGTCGCATTTGTTCTGATGCTGCAACCGGGTTTCTTGGGAATATACCCATTTACAGTAACAACGTCACGATCGCCTCCCGCGAAGGTTTTTCAGAGATAAATCGGGTGCAAATCGGGTGCAAATTTTGTCTCCGCCCTGCTAGATCGGCGGTGCCGTAGTTAATTCTGGGGTTTGAGATTAAGGATAGAATTAAATAGCTGACATAATATGAGAAATGGATCGAAAGTGTCAGACTCGCTGTTGGTGGCGTTAGTGGCTGAACGTGTGTGTTGATGAGGAGCATCGATCCAGTGCCAGTGCTATCCGGGGTTCTGTGTATGCGAAAAAGAAGCAAAGAGGCAGAAATTGGGTCGGCATTCACGTATTGCGTAGACGAGGCTAGAACCTGGAAAGATGGGGCAGGGATATCCCACGGAATATACCAGAGTTCAGGTCTGTACGGCAATTCTGGCTCAGCAACAAGAAAGGTGTGTCACAGCAGCGCGAAAGGTGTGTCACGTGAACCGAACGTGTACAACCAAACACAACCTTACAGAAATCTTCTCATTTGCTTCATGGACTCCTCTGCCCTGCCTCCGTCTTCTGTACTTTTCGCACGCGGTGTAATCGCGCGCCTCTTTACCTGGGACACGCTCCGACTTGCTGTCCAGGAAGGCTGGGGTGGCCCTGGAGCGCTGCAGAAACGAACATCATGATGGCTCGCGTCCGTCATCGTAGACGCGTTCGAGCCTTTGAGGAGACCGTCCCCACGCCCGACGACCAGCATGTCGAGGAGATCCTCGTCCAGGTGCTTGCGGATGAGTTCGATACGGATCTCGAGGATGGGAGCGCAGAGCCCGTCGCACTGGACATTGTGCGGTTATGGGACGCGACACGCATCGGATGGGACGAGTTGGTCCTCAAGTTTGAGGCCAAGGCGGACTTTGTTCGTGAGAAGCGCGCCGTTGCCCAGGAGGTTGCCAATAATAATGTGGAGGAGTGGGAGGACGAGGATGATGAGGTAGATGACAGTGGGATGGACGACCAAGAGGACGAGGAGGCCCCGCAGCTGACGGAACCTAGACGGAACGAGGAACCCGCGGTCGACGAAGATGGCTTCAACATGGTCAAAGCCAAGGGGAAAAGTCACAGATAATTACGTAGGGGCATGTTTTCTTTACATTATTCAATATACGGCTAATTTTTCGCCAATTCAGTGGTTGTATTCACTCTGGGGGACATGGTTGGACAATGTATCACGACAAACTGTTGTACTGGTCGAGAATGGCAAACGGGGCGCTAACCCGCTCATTATTTAGTGGACATAAATTGCAAGGCCTCCAGAGTTGCCGCGAAACAACTGGACTCGGAATAACAATATTAATTACATCGAAAAGAACTAGGAAGATCATAGCACCGAAAACCGAAAACAACTCAGAATGCAATCCCCTCGACGACTCGGTAGGCAACGGCGTCAACCACTAATCCTCCGAGGATAATCTGGCCAACGACTGGCGTGCTCAAAAACATCGCTTTGCACTTCTCTGGACAGTTGATGTCGGTGACCACCAAACTCTTCAACAGAATATAACCGGCGATCGCAACGCCGACGTAGAACGCCGTCCCTTGACCGTTCAACATGCCACCGTAAGTCAGAAAGCCGAGAAAACCTAGTGCCGTCGCTGTGCAGATGGCGATGGTGTACTCGCCGCACAGGCGGGCGGGAGAGTTGAGTCCGATTTTAATGTCATCGACCCTGTCCTGTAGCGATGCCTTCAGCTTTCTTTTGGTCGGGCAATTCGTCCAAAAATACCTGGTGCTGATAGACTGTCTCATAGGTGATCGTCCACAAACAGGAACCGAGATAAATCGGGGTGAGAGTATTCCAAGGGATGCGCCCATCGCCGCTGAGATCGCTCCAACCCATGAAGATGCCGACTTTGAACATCAAACCCTGCCAAGAATCGGTGAGAATTGGAGCGTTCGTATACCAATTAGCCAATCACCAATGGAATAGGCGCAAGATTTGTCCAGCGCTGAAGAGAACGTTAAGTCCATGTTATACAGGCCTAAGGTCGTTAATCTTACCTTGCAAGTAGGATAAATAATGTACAACGGCCATGCTGGCATCGATGCGTAGAGGCTTCCGTTACTGTGAGCACGACTATCGCTTCCAACGCTCCCAGACTCACGCGGTTGGACTCAAAGTTGTCATTGCGAGATACAGGCCCGAAATGACTTGAAGTCCAAAAAATTGCCAAGCGCGAACGAGGGATATGGCACCGCGCGGAATGGCGCGATTCTTCGTTCGCTCGACCAGCCCATCGATATCGTAGTCGAGAAGATCGTCGATGGTCATGATCTGGGAGAAAGTGAGTATTTCCCTTGCTATCAGCGCCAACGTACAAGGGATTTGATGCCAAAGCAGAGAGGAACGTAGACCATGGCGCGAAACAACGCCTGCGAGGCAGAAATCTCTGCCTGGGCCCGATAGGCCATTGCAATCGACCAAGCTGATCGCAAAGGTACATCAGTAGTGTTGCTACGCGGACAGTAAATCACGTTGCCTGTAGGGAGCCATATGACCCAGAAGCCGATGTTGTTGTGCAGCCTGCAGAGCTCCCAGCATGCTTGGATCTCAGTGCGGGTTGGCATTGAAAATATCGCTGCCAGCGATAGGAAGTAATCAGATTTGGTCTCCATTTATGTTAAGTGCGAATTCAAGAGGGTCAATGGATATTATCCCGCTCTCTCTCTTTCTCCTATTTATCCAACTAGCCCATTATAAATGGAAACTATTCAGGAACGAATGACGCCCTGCCTCGCTTCCCACGATATCCGAGACCCCAGCGCAATAGAGACGAATATCCCACAAATGGTCGTTTACTGAGGCATCGGGAAACACGGGGTGCGAATAGAATAAGCTTCCGTACTCGCTCAAAATGGACGAAGGAGATAGTGTCCTGTTCCGGTGACAGTAAGTTCCAAACGAATGCCCTTAATTAGTAACTGCTAACAGCGTCCAGTTATAAATATTCGACATCTACGGGGTCTTCTTCCCATCGACAGATTGATTTGGACGACGAATTCAATTGACTTCGCCAAGAGGTGAGGCATCCTACACGCGTACCGATCGTGCCCCGCACCTAAAATAATCACGCCGAATGGGGACTTACTGGCGCGCCGGCCGCGATTTACCCCGAGATTCAGACTCGTCATCTGCCTCGGGATTCAAATATTCAACCTCGTCAGCATCCGGGTCGACATCGCATTAACGAACACCACTAAAAGACCAAACCCAACCCCAAACTCAAACCGAATCCCATCTCAACCCCAAACCCAACGCAAGATCTCAATCTCATACCATGCCTCTTCTTAAAATTGCGTGCGTGCTTTCCGCGACACTCGGCCTCCACATTGCTTCGACTTCGCCCAACCCCCCACTCGTCTCTTCTGCAAGAAATATCGCCCCCACCAGCGTGGAGTTCATCCTCGTCTCTCCTTCGTTCCGAGAAGCGCAAAAGGTTCGTATTTCCCTGGCTCTCTCCCCTCGTGCTGAACAATGTACAGGTTGTGTATTGGTGTGCGGCGATCGCAGAGACCGCCATACTGGTCGCTCAAGTCGCCCCGCAATCGATTCTCTCTCAGATCATCATCTCCACTTTCGCTCTAGGCGGAGACCTCCCCACCATCAGTCTCACCCCGCTCCTAGCTCTGGGCTCTTTCCTCATTAGCAGCGGTGCTCTCCTCCGCCTCCAGTGCTATCGCGCACTCGGAAAACACTTCACCTTCGAGACGGGCATCTCGCAGGATCACAGACTGGTCACCACCGGGCCCTACAGCTACGTTCGCCACCCGAGCTACACTGGCGCCATTCTGGCGTATCTCGGGCTCCTTTGCTATTACGGGAGCCCCGGATCGTGGGTTATGGAGTGCGTATTCAAAGGTAGCATGGCCGGCGCAGTTTTCTGCGCAGCCTATATCATCACGACTTCTCTTGTGGTAGCCGGGCTTCTCTCGAGGATTTCGAAAGAGGACGAAGGTTTGAAGCGCGAATTTGGGGAAGAATGGGACGCGTTCGCTGCCAGAGTTCCGCATGTCCTGATGCCAGGTATCTACTAGACATAAAGTAGCAACGATACGCCTCCAGACTCCATATTACGGATACAAATGTGCGATTGAAATATTGTGATTTTATGGCAGTTGATAAATCTTACTAGACTTCAACTGGACTTCGACCGATTACTTTGGCATTCGTCCGTTGGCGGCATATATCTACTTGGGGGTTAGGGCCGTTGCAATGTACTCATACTTATGTTTTCATATTTTATTCAATGCTATATCGGCTCCTGATACAAGTCGTATGCATCACTCAAACTCGGAACGTACATAAATTACTACCACCACGGTTTGAGTTGTGTCTTCTGTTGAGCACATGTTCCGTGCCAGCAGCAGAGACCACATTCAACTAACTGTCATATTCGCACTTGCCGCCGGTATCAATATCATCATGGTATCAAACACTTTCGTTCTCCCTGATAATCCTAGAACTGAAGTGACTATTCCCAGTATAGATCCCCCGGAACCTACGGCAATTCTCACCCACTCCAATGTGTATTGCGAGGTCCAAATTTATTCCAGGGTCCTCAATGGACAAGTAGAGGTTCTAAGGGACATTGTCTAATTTCAAGGTGTTAATCATTCCGTCAGGTTGATGTAGTGGAGGGATCTTCGGGGCGGAATCAGAAGATGCCATGATATTTCAAATTTTATACAGCTGTAACTTGGCTGTAACCTGGGCAATAGCTGTCCGATTACCATAATTCTTAGATATGTCATGCACACATAGCATGTCTAGCGAACAGTGTAGTTTAGAACTCTTGATATACAACCGCGGCACCAACAATGAAAGACTGTTGCGGACAAGGAAAATAATTGTACTCTTGGGGCTCGAACCGGCGCCCGATTTGACCCATTTTTCCAAATGCCGAAAACGCCGAAATAAAGCCGACGCATAGCCATTAAAGAGTCAGTAAATAGGTGGTGACTCAAATAGTGGCGGTGCTTACATGGGCATTCAACACAGCCACTATTGGGCGTTGTTGAAAAACGGGCCACAAGTAAACTCACCTGCATTTTTTTCCGCCTGCGAGTTATAAAAAAAGACGATCACATAAGTATTCGTAACTGAGTTGGCGGCATATATCTACTGAGGTTTCTGATACTGGGTGGAGAAATAATCATCTGAGATTCACAAGAGTGGATCCCTGGCAGCTTACTCTTAATTCTCTCACACCGGAAAATGAGCAATTTCGACTCGTGCTGACAACGTCGCCGAAACTCAGAGACTCAGCACGCCCCCAGGCTAAATTTGTTAGTTTCAGCTGCATTCTGCTGAATCTTATGTTTCGGCGACGTTATCGCGCGGCTGAAATTACTTAGCTTCCGGTGTCTTCAACCGTGCTTGAGATCAAGAAGTTCTGATGCGCCATCAACGCCCCGGTCCTATTCGAATTTTGGGAACCGTGAGAAAGAGGGAAGCTCTCGGAGAACACGACCACGTGACGGATGTTCAAAATGTTCGTCTCGATCACTCGTTCGCGGGAGAACGTCAAGAAGCCGGAATAGGCCGGAATCATCATGTTGTGGTTCTAGGTGATTCCTTCGTAAACTCGTAGACAAACTGAGTCCGCTGTTTTCATCTTCCAAGATTATAACTTCTACAGTGGCAGAAACTGCAGGTTTGTAGATATTATTACACGAGACAGTCCCGTTCACCATCGGAAGAGGACAAATGACTCGCGAGTTTAGTCCGTAGAAATGTAACTTACGAGCTTTGTACGAGCTGCAAAAACAGGAGAGGGAAAAAAACGTCGAACATCGAATAAACGGTTGCCATGCTCTGCCATGTCATACTCAGAAGTATATACTGCTACTAGACGCACGATTAAAAAAGAAGTGAAAGTAACAAGTCAACCATGACGTCGACGTCAGGGTTTGCGCATCAGCGGCTGTCGGAGATCAAATCATCTTTCTCCTGCTCCTCCATGTCCCCCGCAGCAGATGGCTGCTTGTACTCGGCTACACTGGTTTTCTTTGGCTCCCCGCAGCCTCCCACCCACCCTTACATAGCTAACCATTTATCTCAACTAGCTCCCACCAGGGATTTTATTACCGGGTATTTACGTCGCATGTAATATCTACGCACAGGGTGTCGCAAGGCACATGTCTTGGCGGGCTTGTGGCGGCCGGTAATTAGTCTCTTCTCATCAAATTTCTCATCAGAAACGATGGGCTAGTGCTCCGACAGGCTCCGACTTTAGCCAGCTTTAGCCGATGGTAGTCTATTATTTATTGGGATAGCGATGTCAATGCGTGATATCGCGAATGTTTGGGCAAGACCCCGTTCCCATCGTGATTCTGTCGTACTACATAGATACACTATTGGTGGGAAAGCCACGGGACACCGTTCGGTGGGACAGTGTCAAGTTTAAGGAGGGCTGGAGCAAAGTTCAGGGTGCCCCTCCAAGAGGTCTTGACGAGGTCAAGACTGGTCGATTCCCGGTCGATATCAAATTCGGCAACGCCAGTCTGATCCCTTCTTAGACGACGTCCAGGGTCGAAGATTGGTCAAAAATTCACAATTTCCATGTGAAGAAGCTTGAACCGGCCCACATATAGAATAAATTCGCATCCTATTTTGTACAATGTCACCAAACAATACAGCGAACTCGTATTTGGAAATTTTGTGAAACAATTGTGAAATAAAGAAATAACCAATCCTCCTCCCTTCCTCCTCCTCCACGAGAAACGAACACAACGACAAGCTTGTCTCAGAACGCAATTCCCTCCGCGAAACGATGGAGAACCGCGTCCGCCACGAAGCCCCCGAGGATAATTTGGCCGAGCAGGGGCGTACCGAGGAAGAGGTCTTTGCAGTCGGTGGGGCGTTCGATGTTGGTGCGTAGCAACACCGTCAATAACATGACGCCCGCAATCGCGACGCTGATATAGAATGGGATGCCTTGATTGTTCAGCATACCTCCAATGGTCAAGAGAGTGAGGAACCCGAGGGCGGTCGCGGTGCAAATCGGGATCGTATATTCGCGGCAGAGGAGAGCGGGTGAGTTGATTCCAATTTTCATGTCGTCAACTTTGTCCTGAAGTCGACAGGAATATTTAGCGGCGTCGTCGACGATGTACACAAGGCGTACCTGGTGCTGGTAGATCGTCTCGTACGTGATAGTCCAGAGGCATGCGCCGAGGTAGATCGGAATGAGGGTGCCCCATGGAACTGTCCCGTCGATGCTAAGGTCGCTCCAGCCCATGAAGATACCGACCTTGAACATCAGCCCCTGGAACGGCGTGAGCGCTCAATCAGACATCACGTCGCTGATACTGACCAGAGGAATAGGCGCAAGACTAGTCCAGCGCTATTAAACATAGTAAGTTCGCCAGTCAGAATATACAATGCCGTCCAGCATACCTTGCAGGTCGGGTAGATAATGTACAGCGGCCAAACGGCCATGGACGTGTAGAGCCTACGGTAGCAGTGAGTGTTTTGATCCTCGTAGGGGTGTGGAGGCTTACGCAGTTGTGCTCAAGGTCGTGATGGCAAGATATACACCGAGCGCTACTTGCATCCCGAAGAAGAGCCAAGCCCGTCCGAGCGATATGGCGCCACGGGGAAGAGCGCGGCCTCGGGTTCGTTCAACAAGGGCGTCAATGTCGTAGTCAAGGAGGTCGTCGATGGTCATGATCTGAATTACGGTGAGCCATATTACGCTCCAAACCACGGCGCCGACTTACAAGGCTCTTCACTCCGAAGCATAAGGGGACATAAACGGCGGCACGAAGAAGCGCATCCTGCGCAGACAAATCTGGCTGGGCGCGATAGACCATGGCAATCGACCAGGCTGTTCACGGTGCGTCAGACTTCCGCTGCAAATATATTGCGACTGCTCACCAGTGGGGAGCCAGACGACCCAGAAGCCGATGTTGTTGTGCAGCCTGCAGAGCTCCCAGCATGCCTGTATTTCCGTCGCCGTCGGTACCGCAAGCAGGCGCGCGGCCGAGGCGGCGAAATTGTTGACGGTCTTCGAGGTCAGCAGGGATGCCATTTCGTGGGGGGTGGAAGTTCGTGAGTAGACCGAACGAGTTCCGTGGCTTGTCGATCTTTTATCCGGTTCTGAATTCGATCGGCAGATATGATCGCATGGGCGCGCACGAGAGCCCGCTGTACCAAAAAGGGCCCCAATTCATCTCAATTGGGGAAACCCACAGGACGCATCAACCTCGAGGCGTCTTCAAGGATATCCCGAAGCTCGAGGAACCACGTCGCCAATCACAGCGTCGCCCCCGCTGGACCTGCTGGACGTGGCGACCGGCAAGCGCTGTAATTCCCTGTGCCTTGAACACCCGTGTCCGCCGGCCCGCGACCGCGGTGAGTATCGAGCCCTATCTTATCATGCTCGCCTTATCCTGTGCCGTCCGAGCGGATCCTTGAAAATGCCAAAATTGGTTTGAGTTCAAACTTCAAAGCGGAAACTACGCCATCATTGATCCATACCTCGCGTAAGTTGTCGCTCTTGTCTGGTCCCGATGCGGGCCTTGTCTTGTCCCACAAGCATGCGAATCCTGGACCTCAACCATCAGAATCCATTTGTGATTTAGACCAGGAACGGCCGCCGTGGTCCTACTTACGTCCAAGCTCCGAATTTGCAACACGATGGCCCCCGAGCGTTATATATACGGCGTTATCCTACCTGTAAGTACCAGGGTCTACGGGTCTAAAAGACGCCCGACTTCAGTCAATTCTGGCACCAACGTTTTTGAGGTCTGCTTGCAATACGAGTAGTTTGCAATCTGCTGGAGGTCAAATGTCGAAGCGTGATCGATCATTGAAGACAAGTGAAGATCTCAGACAAGCGGGGGGAAGGCATACCTAGTCCCGATTTGATCTTGCACGCAGCCGCTCTCCACGTCATGCGCCTCGTGGCCGCCTAATTGACCGCAGAACCATAGAAAACAGGGATAATGTTTGAACATGAGGTAACTCGCCGCCTGTTATGTCCCTCTTCAAATTGCCGTTCATTGTCGGAGCGACGTTGGGATTACATGCAGCTTCAACAGCTCCGAACCCACCACCTGTTGCTGCCGAGAAACGCATAGAGCCAACCAAGCTGGAGTTCATGCTTACCTCTCCGTTATTCCGTAACGCTCAGAAGGTTCGTGTCATTAATTGACGTGCTAGAAATGCGGCTCACTTCGTATGCGCAGGGTGTTTATTGGTCCGCCGCGATTGCCGAGCTGGCAATTGTTGCCGCCGAGCTGAGCTCTCCGACGCCCGTGTCGAGGAGGATTCTCTCCACGCTGTCCTTTGGCGCCAACCTCGATTCCGTCCGAGTCACGCCGTTCCTAGCTCTCGGGTCCGTCCTGGTCGCCAGCGGAGCTCTCCTCCGGATCTACTGTTATAGCGCACTAGGGAAGCATTTTACGTTCGAAACCGGCATCTCCAAGAACCATACGTTGGTGAAGACGGGGCCATACGGCTTCGTCCGACATCCCAGCTACACCGGCGCCTTCCTCGCGTATCTCGGCCTGCTTTCCTATTACGGGAGCCCCGGATCTTGGTTCATGGAGTGCGTGTTCGAGAGAACCACAGCGGGGAAGGTGTTTGGCATATCGTACGCCCTCATGATGTCTCTTGTCGTCACAGGATTGCTGTCCAGGATTTCTAAGGAAGATGAAGGGCTGAGGAAAGAGTTTGGGAAGGAATGGGACATTTGGGCTGCCGCGGTTCCATACGTATTGATTCCAAGGATATACTAGTCGCGATATGTCTTGATATTTCTCCAAGTTTTTGTTCTCAACGTCGCCACTATGTAGATGTGTTCCTTCACCATATTGTCGCTTGTGATCGATTGAACCGGATATCGCGCATGAAAGGCTCGAGTGAGGCAGAGTAAGGTGCGCGGAAAGTAATAGCCTGAGTTTCCATCATGATCAGGTGCGGCGCTTGCGATCAGATGCGATGGATCGGCTCCGCTGCGCTTTGACCGAACTTTATTATTCTCAGGATCCCGAATAAATAGGTCGGAGGATTTCAGACCGGGAGACTCGACAGGATGCTACCTGACTCAAGTGGTATTTTGACGCCTAAATTTGACGCATCCAAACTCGTTCAAAATTGGCCTCAGCAAGGTTTTTATTCGGGGTCCTAATATTCCATGATGCGCTACTAACGTTTAACGCCTGTCAGCGGTCGGAGGAGACAAATGCGGATGGTTCGTTCCGATACTTCCTCAAGCCGCTGGAAGATGTACAGAACGACTTTCTGCGACGGGTTCTAGGCGTAAATAAGCGCTCCATGACAGCCCCGCTGTTCACCGAAACGGGTCTCGTACCGCTGCGATTCAGGCGAGTTACAATGGCATTGACGCACCTGAGATACCTTGCTACACTCAAAAACACGGACAGATATGTCAGAGTGGCGGGAGACGACTCAGTGCAACTTTCAGACGAGGGGAAGGCTTCGTGGGCAATGGATCTGCGTTACGTGATCCACAAATTGCCGTTCAACGTCGCGCTTCCAGAGCTGTCAACCATCACCCCCCAAATGGTTGACACAATCATCAAGTCTGTTAATGCCGGTCTTCGTGCGTACCTACAATGGTCCATCGACGACCCTAACTCTCCGAAACTGTACCTCCTGCGAGGGAGGCTGGAACCGGAAAAAGACTCTGCTCCAATACAGAAGACGCTATGCTTCCGCCATTACCTCAACGTAGTGAACCCGAAGCATCGGAAGGCATTAACACGCCTTCTTCTGTCAAGCCACTGTCTCGCCCTGGAACGGCTACGATGGGTTGAACTCCGACGCCCGCGTATTGACCGCAACTTGAGGGTGTGCCGCTTCTGCAAAGCCGAGATCGAGTCACCAGAACACGCACTGCTGGAATGCACGGCAAGCGCGGATCTGGTGCTACTGCGCAACGATTTCATGGCACGCATGAATAATGATACCCGAGGACTTCCCGCGCTGAACTCGATGGCGGCGGTGGACTTCTTCACGCTGATGGTATCATATAGGCACACTATCTCCCTGGTCGCAAAGTACGCATTCCATGTCACTGAAACTTTCGAAGCTACTCCTATGCATATTCCAGCATTACCTCTACATTGGATGATACAACCGCCGGCTACTGACTAATTTCTTTCCATGCTCCCTCTGCTCCCGCTTTTGATAGACGTTCTGATAGCGAATAGCTCGTCAAGTCGGAGGGTTGGAGTCCAAAACGAAGGCGCGAAACGCTTGTGCGTGCTGGGAGAATTTTGGGAACACGGTGTTCAGTGTTTGGACCATGCCGTGTATAAATTTACTACTACTACTACTACCGGCCTGGTCTCACATTGCTTTTACAGATCATCATTCCAAGAGAACAACCCACCCCGGTTTGTTAAGCGAAACCATTTATATTCCCTCCCTTCCCCTCCTCTTGAAACAAGTTGTTGCAACAGCGGATGCATTTCCCCCAGGCCCCATTGAAAATCGATGTGCTGATTGTGGGAGGAGGTCCTTTTACTTCAATTTAAATCGGTGTGCCTTGATGGATTATCTATTATCCCAGGTATCGGCGGGCTTGCCTGCGCATATGCGCTCGGTCGAAGTGGGCATCGCGTCCAGGTCCTGGAAAAGAGCAATGGTCAACAGGTGCGCCAACCCTTCAGTCCAAGATTCTTCGAGCTCTGACAACTTTCAAGCCTGGAGGCGGATTGCGAGTTCCACCGAATCTCACCAAAATCCTGATTGAATGGGGCCTCGAGGCCGAGCTCAAGAATTTCCAGACGTGCCGAAAGACGGCCTTCATGTCATGCAAGTTGATCCATTCAGAGCTAGGGTCCTCCAGAATTCTTACCGTCCAAATAGTGGATACTGGGGATCTCGTCGGGTACCTCGAGTGGAAGGAGAACGTGCTGGAGGAAACAGGAGGAAGTTTTCTGCTAATGCGGGTACGTGAAATTCGGAACTCGATCTAACCATGTCTTACGCGAGCAGTACGAAGACCTGTATCAAATGCTGTACCGTCTGGCGCTCTCGGTTGGCGCCGTCGTCACGTTTAACGCTACAGTAACATCGGTAGCGTCTACGAGCCCCCTCTTGGTTCACCTGGCAGATGGGACCACACGTACAGCAGATCTGATAGTCGGAGCAGATGGCGGGAAGAGTATAATGAGAGAAGTGGTCACAGAACTTGAGGACAGTGGCACCGACAGTGGATTTACCTTCTATACGTGCGTCTTTATTTTTTTTTCACTATTCCGAAGACTTTGTCAATCCATATTACTACTCACGCAGAGTAATGGTTCCTATCAAACAAATGGCGTGCGACCCAGAATTGGCCCAGTGGGCCCGCGTTCCCCAGGTGCGCTTTAAATATACCTTCTGCCTCAATCAACATTTTAACCGTCCAATAAAGTGGCCAATTTGGATGGGCGAAAACCGGTGCGCGTTGGGTAAGTTCTCAGTGTTCGTTCAGATATCTTCGCTGATATTTAGAAGGGTTCCCCGCGGGAAACGATTATTCTTTCTCGATATACTGGCCCGATGCCGATGTTCCAACGGACGATCGAGAAGGCTGGGACGTATATTGTCCCACCAGCATATTAAACTTGTCCGTCTATGACGATCGGTGTGTTCTGGAACATCCCTGGATAACAATCGCTGACAGGCGATTCCAGAGTCCGTCGTCTGTTCAATATGGTGCCAACTGCCCAAAGAGCGAAATATGTCGTCCGCGACCGCGTGGAAGAGTGGGTCGACGAGACTGGGAAGATGCTCCTGATCGGCGAAGCGGCCCATCCTTTATTGGTGTGTCTCCAATTGAACAGCGCTGCGTTATTCTGACGGCCATCTAGCCGTGCAGCACGCACGGCGCGAGCATGGCCGTCGAAGACGCCGAGGCGCTCGGGGTGTTGATGGCGCGGCTACGCACTCGGGAGCAGATCCCCCAGTTGACGGAGGGCTTCCAGGAGCTGCGCCAGAAGCGCTGCAACTTCATCCATGAAGGCGAGCTGAGCAACGCGTCGCTCACTACCCTTCCAGAGGGAGACGCGCGTGGCATGCGCGACGCGGGGATGCGCGAGACGTTGAGAACGGGCGCGGAGACCTGGGACGATGGGGCGCTCCGGGACCAGTGGGAGCAGATCGGGGAGGGATTTGCGTACCATGCGCGCGAGGCATCGGAGGATTGGTGGGTAAAGTGGGGCGCGTTGGGAGAGCATTCTGCACGGCATGACACTGGGTTGGCGATTAGCGTTGCGTCCTCGACGGCGTAAGCACCGGCGAGTGTGGACTATATATTTGATACCTCGTCACACCATACCAATATGCATTCAACCAATGATCAGCGCTCAGTTTGAAGTTGGGCCGATTTGGACAAGGGCTTGAAGTTGCAATTTTGATCGATTACATCACGTGATCGCGTGTGTTTACCAAGTATTTGGCTATGTTGTCTAGTCGCGATTCTTTCAAGTTCGAGTCTTTCATGAGCTCTCTCATGTTGCGAAGAACCACTGCGCAGAGCCTCCAACGGTTCAGAGGTGGCTTTGAGCCATTCCAAAGAAAATTGTGCTACTCCCAGGTGCCACATCTATTCCAGACCCGAAATCCCGAAACTCTGACGTGGAGGGGCAATTGACAATAGACCTCAAGTCTTGTGGGCGGGAGCCTGAGCAAGGGATTAACCGCGCCGTCTGGTTTCTGTTTCCCCAAAAAACTACAATTTCATCCAATAATGCGCTCCTCGTACTCCACAACTTCTCCCGGAACAGGCGGCGAGCCAGAGAGGCCACCGAACGTGGACGACAAGGAAGCACTTGCGCGTCTTGAAAAATTTGCTGCCAATATCAAGACTGTTCCCCCACTGCCAAACGCAGAGAGCCGCCTCCTTATAGGTTACGCCTTTATATACGAGATCACACGGTATCTTGCACGCCACGGCGACGATTCGGAGGCCTATCTTTCAGTGAGCAAAAGCTATTTCATGATTCTCCGTGCGTTTAATCACCGCCGGGTCTGAAGGTATTCATGAATTCGGAGGCACCCGATAATTCAGATCTCCGCCGTGCCCGGAAAAGCGTATTCCTGCTAACGGAAAGCGTTGTTACTTTTCTCTCGTCGGTGTCGTTGTCTTCCCCTCTCCGGGAAGAACATTCAGGCATCTTTGATCTTCTCGGCGCGTTGCAGCCGTTGTGCATGATGTACGATGTGGACAGCGACACCCGGGCATGGAGGGAGTTTTGGAATCGGGCACAGCCTGTCATTCTAGAGCTCGGGGTCCAGCTGGACCAAGCAGGCTTCGGAGCAGATTGACGAAACATGTGTATTTACACCGACGCAATATCAACTTCAAATTCTCCTTCCTTGGTCGGGCACCGGGGGCGAGGCGCCAGAGCCAACCATCACATGAACCCCGGCACTCGTGGTATCTCCAACGGTCAGGAAAATATACCCTAGAATAATGGATCGTCGGGGATGAATCATAATCGGTATTCAAACTGGACTTCTTACCAGGGCCAGGCGGATACACCCTGTTATTCGGCGGACTCGAGATCTGGAGTGACTTGCGATCTCGGGAGAGCCTGGCTTCGAGCCAAACGAGCCGTGAACTCGAATGGAAAGCATGTGATGAGTAGCCAAGGTCCATCAAAGCGACTGTAACCGTGGATGAGTATATCTATGCGTGATGGACAGGACGTAGGGCACCTTTAATTACGGGGAATGCAGACACATGTACCGGGAATGTCACCCGCGCAGTAAAAATGGAGTTGAAGGCGATCTTGGACGGCACGCCCGCGAGCGTCGGTCTTTCCAGAGACATGTATGGCGGATTCAAATATTGAACACGGTATTCCCTGCATAAATCGCATGAACCCCGCAGAATAGATGCAGGAGCAGAATGGACGAACGTAGGGAATTTGACGGTCATGTTTACATTCCCATTCGGGTTTGACCCGGCGAGGAGGATGTTTCTACGGGATCTTCAGACGCTGATACTGAGCGACAGGAATCAACTACTCACCCAGAAGGCGTCAAGCTCACGGACGAATGGTACATCCGAGCAATGTCCGTCGTTGGCAGACCTTTGTTGCTGATCCGGTGCCCAAGAGGCGCAGAAGGATCGTACAAGGAGGGGGTCAGTCTGTCAAGATGTAAAGAACTGGTCCAGTAAAAGAATCAAAACTCCGTACACAGCATGGTCGGCATTAGAGTTTCCCACAGGATCGCTGACAGAGGCAAGCGCAGCGTAGCCCGTTTGGCCGCCGTTCGTGATGAGAACCTCGCCGGTTGGAAGGAGGATCATCTCGGGCATCATCCGTCCCTCCAGCATCCGCTCCACCTCCCAGCCTTTTTTGATTCCGGCGGCGGTGAGCGTAATTCTGCTGCATTGGTCTGAGGCAGGATCTTGGCTGGAGAGGTTAGCGGGTGGAATCTGGTCGCTTGTATTTGTGCCGCCGCAAACCAACACTTCTGGGATGTAAAGTGGAGGGGAGAGCGGAAGAAGGGTCGCGGTTCCGTCGAAAGGGTTCGTTACCCTCACGCCGTTGGGAAGATCGGGGAGTATTGTCTCTGTATTGGCTTCGATGTCATAAATAATTGACTGATTATTCGCGACCATGAAGACTTTTCCGTCTGGAAGGGCAAAGACGCTGCAGTAATTCAAATAGATCAGTAAGGTAACAGCTGGGCTGGGAATATGATCTTACCGAGGGAATAAATTCGCGGGCAGACTTCGTTCAAGAAATGCGGAAGGTCGTGGAACCGTGCCGTCTTTAGAAGGGAAGAACTCGAAGCTATTGACGGGATCGGTATTGTAAAATGCAGTCGCTTCGTGGATGCCTCCAACGACCATCTAATTATATTTGAGTCAACCACACTGGTTCCTGTCGTCTTGGCTTACCAGCGAGCCATCGAATATTCTCAAAGATGACGGATACCAGCGGTTTTCGGTCAAATGGACAGTGGTAGCGTTATCGAAGAGTGTGCACCCTTCCCCACTGGCGGTGGGGCATGGCTCGAAGATGCGCAATGCCATACGTCCGTCAGTGGCCGACGAGGAGCCCTCAAAGAAGTTACCGCCGACGCTGACCTGTTACACAGTGAATGACGAGCAGGAACATGCTGCTGAACACCAACCATGGTCCCGTTGCTGAGCAATCCTCCCGATGCACAAAAGGTGTCCGAGGCGACATCCAAGGCGGTCACTTGGTTCGTCTGCAGGTCCCACAGACCACCCCACGCGGAATGGCCGTTGATCATGAGCGGATCGCCAGTCGCCGCGAAATCAAAGAACACCGCGAGGGTAGGTGACACGATGATCGCCTCGAGCGCTAGAATACCTGAGGTACCGTTTTGAACAAAATTCCATCCTGCGCCTGCGCCTGCTGCTCCAGTGACAATGGCAGGGAGTAAGGCATGGATGAAAAGAAAGTACTTCATTGGGGAGTTGCATCAGGAAATCAGAGCCCCGGCCCTTAAGAGTACCGAGGAAACACAACTGTCCCCGAAGGAGAAAGAAACGAGAGAAACAGGATTTTTTCCCAGAATTTCCTCGGTTAACTGCCCAGCAAAACTCGGAGAGTGGTAGGGACTAGGCTGCCTTGTACTTCTGTCCCCGGACATCATCTGAACTCTCACACTATGTGCAAAGACGCTATTTCCGTTCCCAGGAGAAGTGACTGCCGTGTCAGCTGGATAGGGTACGCCACATAATTGTATTGAGGCGCAAGTGCTCACTAATGCCAAGGTACAGTTGAAATAGTCCCGGCGTATGTTACTACCAATGCGTCGGATGCCGAGAGCAGCGACTTGACGAAGTAGTAGTTGAGAACAGTGTCGAACGATTGTTGATTTGGACCTCGCCTTCGTCGCCCAAGCAATTCTAACCCGCGAAAGCCAATGAATACAGCAAGCGGTAATCCCACAAAAGCTAGAATTTTGCGAACATGGGCTGCTTCTTCGTTCGATTCTAACCGGAGACTTGTAGTTGCCGCAGCTTCTGGCCGACGGAAAACGTGGGCGTGGAAAGTGAAAGGAGCAAGAACACCGTGACCCAAACATCGCCAGTCAGCACGTCATCATAACCAAATAGCGTGGTCAACGACTCTTGTCTTGAGTCTCAGTGCAGAAAGAATAAATCGATGCGCCAGCCTAGCTGCAAGTAGGACAAGAAAAGGAATAACATAGAGTAGAGACAAAACCATAAACCTAAAGCATATCATACTGCAAACGTAACGTAGAGGGGAAGAGGTAAAATACCTCTGAGATCGATACACAATTTGCAAACGGAAAAATACAGTAAGAGATCTATCCCACTGAGGCACCTCCGGCCAAACCGCGGGACGCCCCATCCTTTGCTTCGGCGGGAGCCGCGGGCGCGCTACACCCGCGTCAAACCAGGTGCGAAATGCGTCCAAGCGGACGCGACCGGGACGTGCCGGCAAACAATTCAGCAGAGATCACTGCCACTAAGATGCTTGCACTCCCATGCCGAGGCCGAGTCGCCGCCGGAGCTCTCGTACGCCCGCCTTGCCCAGCCCAACGACGTCGCGGCACGCCTCTGGATGCGCCTCTTCACAGTGCGTGCGGAGCATGTCCCACGAGGCGCCGGGCACGAAGGCCTGGATGGGGCCAGCGCTCGGTGTCTTGCTGTTCGTGGCGGCAAGTCTAGGGGGATGACACATGAGTCGAGAACGAGAGAAGGGAGGGAGGAACGCACAAGCAGACGCGGCAGACGAGCTTGCCTTCCGTGGGCATGTACATGATGTCGACGTACTCGAGATCCAGACATGCTTTGTGAGACGAGGCAGGCGGCGGAGGGGAGGGGGAGGGTTCGGATTTGACAGCCCGCTCGACGTCCGCGGGGAGAGAGTGGGATGCGGCCCGCGAAGACGACTGGGACCTTGATTTCGAAGAAACACCGGCGTCTGTCTCTGATTCCCCCTCCGACTCGGAATCAGTCTCGAGATCCATGTCGCACTCGCCGGTCTCGGGGGCCGGAGGGCACGTTTCTCGCTCCTTCGTCGTCGTCACGTCTTTGCCAGAATGTGGGCTCGGGCTCCGCGTCGCGACCAAAGTGCGCTCGGACGAGTTGCTCACGCGGCGTTTCTTAGACGGGCGGGGGAGCGAGTCGCAGGCGACGGTCAGGTCGAACCCCGTCTTGTCCTCCGGATCGGGCGTGTGGCTCGGGCTGCGGCGCGCGGCGAGCACGAAGGGGCTGAGGAGGCGCGGAGGGGGGGACTGCGTGGGCATCTGGGGAGGCGACACGGGGGACGGGGGGTACATCAGGCGCATCGCATCCAGCTCTGCCTCCTCCTCCTTCTCCACCTGTGCGCGCGTTCGCTTCCCGGCGCGCGCGCGGCGGTCGAGCAGAACGCGGAGCTTCTCCTCCGCGACGTCGCGCTCGTGCGCCAGGCGCGCGCAGGTGCCGCGCATCTCCGCCGCCTGGTGCTGCTCGCGCTGCACGGCCCGCGCGCACGCGGCGCGGAGGCTGTTGAACTCCGTTTGGATGCGCGAGGCGTACGCGCGGAAGGTGGTGTCGAGAAACACCTTGACGGGGCCCGCGGGGACAGAGGGTGGGAGGGGTCGGGCGTGGAGTTGCACCTGAAGGCGATTGTGGTACTGCTGCAGGCGCTCCTGGACGAGGCGCGCGTTTGCGTGGGCCAGGGAATGGCCTGGTGGTGTCGCGGTGTTCTGCTGGGATCGACGCGGAGCGTGTTCTCGACGTAGGGGCGCGCCATTGGGCCGACAGGCTGGATTATGGTTGGGAGCAAATGGGACGCGTCGCTGCGGAGTTACTGGAGGAGACTGCCAGCGAAATCAGGGCTGACGAAGAAAAAAGAAGGGACGGGAGAGGATATACCTGAGACGAGACGGAACGTTGACCATTATCAGAGAGATTCATTAATATTGTATCTAGAGCGTGAAATGGCGAGGAGCGGGCACAGCCTAACCAACCAGCGGTTATATCGGCGGAGGGTCTAAGGCGCGGGGAGTCGGTTGGACCCACAAAGCTTCAAGCGGGCGTCTTAATAGGACAGAGCTCATTGTTAGAAAGACAAAAAGACAATAGCGCGTCGGCGTCACTCGTCACAGCCTAAGTCACATAGCTGTTGAAACAAAAAGGACGAGTCAGTTGGACAAATTTGTGTGAGAAGGGCGCGTACGAGGACAATTAGGACCACAGAGTCACCGTCTTCACACGGGACATGAGGCTATTTGGGAGAAGCTGCAAAGAGTCGCATCAAATCCTGAATCGGCAACTGGGATCCGCCAACAACAAAGTACAGCTCGGGCATTCGTGTATTCGGATCTATGAGAAGCATACAATTGTGAGCGACCTTCCTTAAGAGCGAAGTATTCCCCCACCATTGTTAAATTCCATCCTGACGTTCGGCAAAAAGACCAGTCGACAGCGGCTTCAGCACGCATCGGAGATCCCATTAGACGACAAGTAACAAAAGCCAAAGGTCTCAAGAGGCAGACTGTTGAACTGGAAGCAATTGGGCACCGGACCTCACTGAATCTGCCCACAAAAAGGCAGCGCTCGATCTCGACGGAAGTAGATCTGGAATCTGGATAGAGCCTTGAGATTCGTCGAGAATGTAGCAAATAAGGTCTTACTGTTGTGGAGGATGAGGCTGTAAACTTATTATGAAGGCCGCAACATCGGGGTTTTGACACTTTGCTTGCACGTGCTTGTGCGCGCTCGCACGCGCTCGTACGCGAACAAACAAGTGTCCAAAGACCGCGCGACCGCGAGACTGCGAGCTATGTCTGAAAACCCGCAAGAGCATCAAAAAAAAAAAATCGGGACATAGTCCACATCAGCAAGATGACAAAACTCTTGCCGACTTTAGTTCTTTGAGGTCTCGTTTGTCTCGCGTCGAAAAAATAAAAGTGTCGAAACGACGGCTAGATGCCAATGGACTATGTCCCGATTTTTTTTTTTTGATGCTCTTGCGGGTTTTCAGACATAGCTCGCAGTCTCGCGGTCGCGCGGTCTTTGGACACTTGTTTGTTCGCGTACGAGCGCGTGCGAGCGCGCACAAGCACGTGCAAGCAAAGTGTCAAAACCCCGATGCATTGGCATCTAGCCGTCGTTTCGACACTTTTATTTTTTCGACGCGAGACAAACGAGACCTCAAAGAACTAAAGTCGGCAAGAGTTTTGTCATCTTGCTGATGAAGCTGGCAGTGGATTCTATAGTCCGGCCTAGTCCGGCACTACAATCCAAGGTCGCCTCTCCCCTTTCCCGCCACAAGATTTGAAGAACAGTCCGGAGACATGTGCTATAGAAAGATGAGTCTAATTGTTGAGCCGAGCAGCGCAGTACGCGAATGCTCGGTGCAAGTTGGTTAGAAGAAAGCTCAAAGTTTGACCGTGTTTGTCAGTGGCTTGCTCCGAGTCTCTACCTCAAGCTTCCTGGCTTCCAGACACAAAAAACTGAGCTTTCAGCTCCTCCACGAAGCCACCGGATATTAGGAGTGCACGAGCTATATCCGCTGAAAAACTGGGGGAAAAGAGTTTCAAACGCGATTGCTAGCGCTTTCTTACTACAATGGAGGAGGCCCGCACAGAGTGCCTTTCATGTCGGATAACTGGCACCGCGACGTTCACGGGCCTAGGGATCTACGCCTTGTGGATGTCTCGCGCGGCCGCGCCCGGAAGCTCTGGATCCAAAAAATTCGTGGCTGCGTTTGGTGTTGGTATGTTCTTTCTCTTTCTCTTCGGATTAGAATTCTTACTCGTTCTAGCGCTACTTGTGGGCGGGGTGGTGCGCTGGAGGCAGACTGGGGAATCGACGCCACCCATCCCGTCCAAAATATAGCGGGCAATACGACATTCGCGTCGCGCGCGTGTCGTGCGCAGTTACGCGTTATTTCCCGTCCTACTCTCCCCTCGCCCCGCGCCCATGTTCCTGCTCATTTTCATGACTCTGGCGCTATCGACGTCGCCAGAGACATGGCAAACTACCGATAATCGAGAGCATTGTATCATATCTCCTGTTCTATTCACGAGCGGCCTTCGGGTCGACCTCTCAGCTCCTCGCCCCCGCGGCCTTGCCCTAATATCTTCTTACCAACCCCATTGTAACAAATCTACTTCCGCCTACATCCGCTCTCGCTCTCATTCATTTATTCATTGCGACGGGGGAAATCTGGCGTAGTCTGTCGGGGATAGCGCGGCCCTGGCATTGGCCCCGGATATACGGATGCCCATGAGATATGCTGGGTCCGGCGCTGGGACTCGTAGAAGGGTGGAAATGAGAAATCCGGAGGATTTCTGCCAATTTCACCGGATTTCTACGTTTTGGTAAGATCGTGAAAATTTACCGAAACCGTCTTAACATTTACCAATTCCAGAACGCAGCGTTTTTTTTTTCAGCCACCCACGCCCACAGTGCTCTGCCCGAACCCTCTATCTAATCCCCGCTCCGAGACGGAAGCAATCGCTTCTGGAACTCTCGGCACGAGGCGTGTGGGAACATTAATGTGATCCCGAAGGTACATAAACTATGCGCGAGCTTGAGCTTGACTGACGGCCACGACGACGAGCTCAGTGCGAGGGACTCCGTTTCGTTTTCCGTTTCTATGGACCCCCTGGTGCGTCGGGTCTCTTCTGCGGGATCGTCGCAGTACTGAGCTGCGAGCGTGCATCTTCAGCCGCCCAAACAGCTACCTCCGGGGATCCCGTCGTCGGTGCTGGAGTTCCAGCGCTCAACCAGCGGGGGCGCGGGCGGGGGGCTGCACTTCCAGTATGATATTCCTGCGCTGGCTGCAGCCGCGGCTGCGGCGACGAGCGACCCGGACGAGGTGGTCAAGCAACTGCGCGAAGACGGCGCACGGCTGACGCGGAGGCTTGCGCGCGCGCAGGCGGAGGAGAAGCGCCTCCAAGAGGAGCTGGGCCGTGAACAGGGCCAGAACCAGCGCTTGACGGTGGAGCTCGACGCGACGCGCGTGCAGAGCACGCACTATGCGCAGCAGGCGCGCGAGGTGCGCCATAGGGCCGAGGAACAGCTCAGGGTAGCGCATAGCGCCAACAAGAGCTTGGAGAAAGAGGTGGAGCTGGCGCGGCGGGCACTGGAGCTGGAGCGGTCGCGTACTCTTTCAGCGGTGTCGTCTATCGCACGCTTGAGGGCGGAGCGGGATGCCTTGAGGGCGGCGCAAGTGCGGGTGCGTGTTTGCTGCTGTCATTCGCAAATTTATTCTAATGTTTGTGCGTAGGCATCGGACCCTGGGTCCTCGCCGTCCACGAGCGCGAGGAAGATGGAAGCTCAGGACCGTGCTGTCCCGATGGAGGGGGTGGAGATGAAGACGGACGGACACTTGCCAACACGGGCGGCCCTCCTCTTATCCTCTTCCGAATCCCCTGCGCAATCTCCTCTCTCGTCCCCCGCTGTATCCATCTCTTCCGCCTTCCCGCTGTCTCCCCTGGGTTCCGTTCAGCCCTCGCCATTCACTTCCCCGCGACCTAGACTCCCCCCGCTCACATCAGCGTCCCCTGCACACCGACCCTCAGCAGCTTCCTTTGTCCCCCGCCCGTCCTTGCCAAGGCGCCCAACGGCGGGATCTGCAGATAGCTCCAGCGACGCGCGCCTCGCGCCGGCAACTTCCCAACCCAAACGCTCAACGACGGGACCCGCAGGTTGGACCCCAAGCTCCAGTGACGTCCGCCCCACCTCGGCAACCCACCAGCCCCGTCCCGCCCTGCCCAAGCGCCCGACGGCCGACTCCCCACATAGCTCCAGCGACGTCCACATCATCTCGGCGACCCACCAGCCCCGCCCTATCCTACCCAAGCGCGCGACGGCGGAATCTTCAGACAGCGACAGCGACATCCGCATCATCTCGGCACCCTCCCAGCCCCCCGCCCTCCGCCCATCTAGCTCCGCGAATACACCCGGCAACGCCGAGGCCAGTGGGAGCACGCTCCCCCAGACGACCCTCAAGCGCAAGCGCAGCGCGGACGAGGCGGCGCCGAAGAGCAAGAGCAAGCTCGGGATCACCCACCTCCCGCTCTTGTACGAGACGCGCGGGGACTCCATGTTTTGCCGCTCGTGCCGGTGCGTCGCCTCTCCTTCCTGTATGTATCTACTGACGGCCCGCAGGCGCGCGTTCCCGGGGGGCGCAGGGTGGTTGGAGCTCGCGGGGCACTCGCAGGAGGAGCACGCGGACGCGTGCGCGGAGGTCGCGGCGCTGGGCCCGGCGCAGGTCGTGGAGCAGCAGCATAAGCTGCAGTATTTGGGGAAGCGGTAACGGGAACAGTATGTAACTCCGTTCCAGGACAGGCATCGTTGTATTTGTTCTATCTTACTGGGTATGCCCCGGCACTGTATGTATCATCTACTCGTCCGTATGATCGCTTAATGCTATTTCGGTAGCCGCCCAATTGGACGCAGAATGCCCAAACTCGTTGGTGCCCGTTGCACTTGGGTTCCATCGCCGGTCACCCTCCGTTGTAGAGGAATGCCGATGCACATTTGCGGTTGCTTATTTCGGGCGACGCACCCTCGAGGTCGTACACTAATACACCGTTGTCAACTCAAAAGTGATAGAGCTCGACAAGTCTCTCACCTCAAGTAGCCTCAAGCGCCCGGGAGGTATTGTCAGCTGCCTGTATCGTTAAGGGTCTCATAAATTGCCTCCAATCTAATCAAACTTCAGGGCTCGACGAAACCACCGACTTTATCTATATGCATCTCCAAGGTCCGCCCCCGTTTCGAGCTGACAGCCGTCCAATATATCGCGTTTTTTCGGACTCCAAATTAACGGCTCTGTGCGTTGCGCACGGCCCGGTAGAGATATGCACCCTCCCATCCACTCCGTATAATAAATTACTGTAAGTAATTCCGGTCTGTGTACATCCGGGAATATTCAGAGAAACCAAAATCCTGTAACTGAAGCTGTCCTCCAATGCGATATTTTTCCATGGCCATATAAATGTAAAGGTGGAAGGACTTCAGACGCGTCCGCATCAGGCAGTCCATATCCGAGTCGGCAATTCCCGCACACCCCGTCTTTCCTCCTGCTTCCACCCTCAGCCCCAGTTCAGAATTCAAGCCTCCAAAGCACTATTCGAATGGAAACACCGTGGAATTATTGAGCCCCACGACGCTTGTCTTGCTGTGATGCGTTTGTAATACGCGAATATTGTGACTCAAGTGGGCCAGCTGTTTTTTACACCTAGTTTGCATTGACTGGTAGCCAACTACTTTCTACTAGTGTATTAACTGAGAAGATACGATGTCTAACGATATTCTACCATCTCAGCATCGGAGACTTGTCGGAGACAACAAAACACTCCATATGTCCCTCTGCTCCCGTGCTGAGTCGTAAACCCGTTTAGATTTGAGGATCCACAAGATCAATCTCCTTTAGCCCTACGACGTGCGGAAAGCGGACGCGATGGCTTGGTGCGTGCCTTAAAATCCGCTGAGACGCGTCGTCTTACAGTTCTGGAAAGCCGCCATCTGAATCAATCGCTCCGTAGTTTCTCAGTGTGCCTGCTTTCAGTTCTGCTTTCACCAAATAATACCTCCCATGATACAAAGATCGCAGAAGATCACGACGCGAATCTTGTTTGAAATACATCTCCCACGAGGCGTGACCTCGTTTTTACGGCAATATAGGGTTACCCCTGCCGCGGCTGGATTCGTAACTTGTCGTAATACCCACTTCAAGCTCGTGGCCCGAGTCATCCAACCAATCCTTCGGAAGCGAGAGGAGCGAGAACAGCGAGAGTCCTCTGCCGCTCGCAATACATCCCCCTCTCCATATGAACCGTCCGGTACGCCCATGTCTCAGTTCTTGGATTCGGCCAAAACCTTATCTTACCGTTTTCAGTCCGATATGCAGCCAGTACCAACATCTGTGCTGGAGTCCTACGCTAACCACAGCAGTCAAGAGCAATCCTCGGTGCCGCAAAACCTCCATAGGCCGGCCCAGCAGCAGCAGCCATCCCAAGCAGTGCCCCATGGATTTACTCCAGATGGACATTATGTGTCTCCGGCGCGCCCTGCAACTTACCCGACTGGTTATCCCACCCCGCCGTCCCGCCCAGTTGGTCTCACGTCTACTGACCCGCCGCAGTCCAGGACCTCTACACCCACCGGTACATTGTTCATCCCCGATGGGCACGCCCCATCGCTTGCGCACCGTGGTCCTTTGTCAGTCGCCTATCCGACGCCGCCCCCAGCTGGCATGGCTGCGCTCTCGCCCGATGAGCAGCGACCTCCACTATCAACGATGGATGCCCTCTCCATCTCCCATCTGCAACGTCGGCCCCTATCCGCGTCGTCCGGCTCGCAGCCCCCAACTCCAACCGACTCGCGCCATCACATCGCCTCAGGGCCCCAAGGCTCCTTTCCCTACCCTCCACCCGCGCCCAACACGCACTGGCAACCCACGCAATCTATCCCCCCATCTTCGTCCCAACTACCCACCCCAGCAGATATCCAGCCTCCACAGGGCGTGCGCCTCATGCTGCCCCCGCGTCCGCAGCCTCAGAGATCCATCCGTCCCGCCCCCCTGCGCACCACAAATCCCCCCATCGCTTCCTCGTCGCGGCTCCCCACCCTGACCGACGCGCGCGCACTTCCCATCACGCTCCCCCAATCGTCCCTTCCGCCCGGGTCCGCTGCGCCCTACCCATACTCACACTCCACAAATCCGCAGACAAATCCGCAGTTCTCGTTGCCGCAGCAACAGCTTCCGACTCCCACGAGCGCTCGGCCCGCCTGCGCCCCTCCCCCGCGCATCGCTTCCAGCTGCATCCCTTCCCGCTGTGCAGGCGGCGCACACACACGGTCTGGAAGAACGCATCCGGTTCCTTGAGAGATCATTGGGCGACGCCGAGGACGCGAAACTGCAGCTGTCGAACCAGGTGGTGCGGCTGCAGGCCGAGACCACGCGCATGCGGACGGAGCCGGATGACGCGCGCGCACAGCGCCAACAGCTCCTGCAGGAGCGCCAACAGCTTCTGCAGGAGCGCAACACGCTGGGGCAGGAGCGCGACCAGGTGATGCGGGAATGCCTCCAACTAAGGCAGGCACACGACCGCACGCTGGAGAGAAAACGGTGCATATGCGGCGCGGGCTGGACGAGCAGATGACGACGATGCTGCGCATGCAGGACGAGCACGCGCAAGCGCAGCTGCAGGACCGAGAGCGCCTCGCCGCCATGGAGCAAGCGAATGAGCAGTTCCGAGTGGCGTTCCTGGAGCTCAAACAGAAAGCGACCGCGCACCTCGTGGGCGCGGCACGGAATATCAAGAAACTCACGGCGGAAACGGGCGGAGTTGAGCGCCCAACTGGCGGTCGCGGTCGCAGGCAGCGGGGAGGAGGCGCAGGTTGAGCCAGGCGGGGGGGAGGTGAAGGACGAGCCAAGTGGAGAGGCCGCAAAGGTCGAGCCAGCCGAGGAGACTGACGGACAGATGGTGAGGACTTTCTTTTTCATCTATTTATTCCCTGACTGATCGCCGCAGACCGCCCCCGACGCCGAACGCGTCCCGAAGCCGGAGCCCATGGAAGACTTTGAGCTCGAGCTCCAGTACCCGTCCGACGCATCTACATCCGCATCTGCGTCCACGCTACCCGCCCCATCCATCTTCACGTGGGACCCGCCGGACCGCGACCGCAAACGTTCGCGCGCGGAGTATGAGGTGGACGACGACGCGGCGGACGGGAAGCTCTCGCTGGGCCCCGCGTTCCCCGTGCCGCGCGCGGTCGACGTGAAGGCGCTGAATAGCCCTCTGGACTGGTACTTCGAGGTTCGCCGCCGGGGCGGGTGAATACAATATCGACTCTGAAGTGCGCAATCTTGCGCGTGACCAAGCCGCTGGCCGAAGGGCGGCTGGAGCGTATCAGCTAGCCTTCACCCTTGCGCATGTGCAAGGCCTGCAAGGTCTTCTTGACCCGCGGCAGTTCCACCCGCCACAGGGACTGGCGTCGTCCGGGGAGGATATCCCTGGCACGCAAGCCAGCCCATCTGGTAACCCGAGCGTCACGTCCGACGCGTTGAGGCCCCGGGTGCCTGTCTCCCCCCTGCCAGCGCGCGCAGCCCCAGAAGCTCGGGGCACAGCAAGGAATCTACATTGTTTGACCTGGGGGATATTATCGTAGCAAACTCTCAGACCCGGTCGTCATACTCGTATGAAGGCTGATACAATTTGGTCACAATGCCATCCCATCCTATCTCATCCCTTTGACCTATGATTTGCCATCCAAGGTTGTTCCGGGCGTGAAATTATTACTGGAGTTCTCGCGGGCAGCAAAACATGCGCTCATCCAGTGCTCTTGTCCGGAATTTGTTGTGTTATGAGTGGCTATGGCAGTGTTTCGATTGTCGACCCCTTTAAGCCGCTGTCCACGGCGACCATGGCATTCAAGCACGTTCAATGGCCATTATTTTAGTGGCACATTTGCATGCTTCCTTCATCACACAGTTTCGGCGCATAGATTGGGGTATCGAGGCGGAAACGAATGTAAATGATGAATTATCCGCAAAATCCCTGGAGGCAGCCCTCTCACTCATGACTTCCTTGTAGAGTATAAAGAAGACAGGCAATGAAGATTTGCGGTATTTCACTTACACACAGTCGTCTGACGGTATGTACAAGAGACTGGGAGACCTTTCGTAATTCAACTAATGTACAGTGGCTCGAATTTCTGGGTGGGATAACAGCTGGGTTCGTGTTCCAATGCAAAGCAATAGAGCTAATTTTTCATCGAAGACCATGCCTTAATTCTTCGTATGGCGTATGGGCTCGGGGAACGGCTGCTTCTCGAAGATCGCAGCGGACCCTAAAAGCATGCTGGATTTCGTGCCGTCACCCTGCAAATGCGATGAGTAAAATGACCAATGTACACGGAGGGAAGACAGACAATCATTGTGTTCGGGAAGCCGGGGTCAAACGGAACC
>JARGYA010000640.1:0-67337 GCA_029204335.1 Mycena vulgaris | reverse complement strand
GTCCATACCGCTGGAATTGCTCCGTTCTCAGGGTCTTCTGGTTTGTTGAGGAGTTTCCCAAAGAACAGAGGTGACTTCTCGATCTCGTCTGCCTTCTGCTTTTTCCATTGGCCGAGTCCCGGTAAACCATGCACCGCCTGATCTCCGGGAAGTAGCTCTCGATGTGTTGATCTTGTTCCTTCGAAAACCTGCTCTTGAGGCCCATGGTGAGCGAACGTGGGGGTTGAAAGGCAGGACCAACGGCACTTGCCACTCACCTTATCTAAAGACCGACACCTTTGTTTACGCAGCCTGCGCTTTGACCTCGGCCCGCGCTTTGACTTCGGCCTGCGCTTTGTCCCAGCCCGCGCTTTGAGTGTAGCTTGAACGTTCTGCGAGTGCGCTGGGGTAATTACAAGGCGATCTAAAATTTGCGAGTTTTGGTCATACTCGCCCCATTTGGGTCGATGAGAGGCAAGCATGACGGGCGGGGCCACCTGGAGAGGAGCGGGGCATGCTGCTCCAGGACTCTGTAAAAAGGTGGTAGGAGAATGCAAGGGAATCTGAAAGAGTAGGACATACCCGAGTCGAAGTTTTGGACTTTCGTCGTACCCCCCATTCGGCGCCGTTTGGTAGATGTAAGGGACACATAACGGGCGGGCCCACCGGTAGAGGAGCGGGGATGCTGCCCCAGTGTTCTGTGAAGGTTTTAGTAGAATAACGGGCAATCTGACAGAGTCCCACATACCCGGGTCCAGAATTTGCCACTTTGGTCATACACCCCCATTCGGCGCAGTTTGGGTTAATGGGAGCCACGCACGACGGGCGCAGCGACCTGGAGAGCACCGGGGATGCTGCTCCAGGCTTCTGTGAGGGGCCTGGGCGTAAGATAACATGCACACTGACGAGGAACAATACACCCGCACAACATGCAGTCAGTGCGGGGTAGAAGGAAAAGAAAGGAAGCACAGGACATGCAATCAGTTCAGGGTACAGGCCGACATGAAAGTCAGGCCTAAAAGGAGCGACATGAGAGTCAGTTCCAGCAATGGGTGGCGGCCGTGGGGGCGGGTGCGGCACTTGGAGACACGGACTTGGCGCTGGGATGCGAGGGCTTGACAGTTGCGGATGTGTGTCGACTGCTCTGCAAGGGCTTTAGATAAATAGAAGGGAACACGAAAGAGTGGCACATACCAAATCCAAGATTTGTACTTTCGTCATACGCGCCCCCACTCGGCGCTGTTTGGGTCCATGGGCGGCAGACACCTTAAATAGCAGTGGGGATGCTGCTTGAGTGTGCTGTAAAGGTGTTAGTCGAATATCAGGCAATCTGAGAGAGTCGCACATACCTGAGTCCAAAATTTGCGACTTTAGTCATACATCCCCCATTCAGTGCCATTTAGGTCGATGAGTGCCAGGCGCGACGGGCGCGGCGACCTGGAGAGCACCACGGGATTCTGCTCCAGCGCTCTGTGAGGGCGTCTGGTGTGATGTGACGTGCGCGCCGATGGAGGGCCCTGGGAACACTGCTCAACAATTCTGCAAAACAGTTAGCGGAATCCAAGCAGATGAATTGGACGGAATACGTACCTGAGGCCCACTTTCTACAGCAGACTCAGTGGTAGGCGCATTGGACATCCTTTAGAGGAATTGGTGTACTATCTGAAAATTATACGTAGAGTGGCCGTTCCAGACGAAAGTAACAAAGAAAAATGTAGAAAGGGTATACGTAGAGTGCCCGTTTGTATAGTCGAGTTCCTGTTCCTATGGTAGAGTGCCCATTGTATAGTACAGTATGGTAGAGTGCCCATTGGAAGATCAAAAGAGACGACACACTCGCATGACATGAAGTCACTGCGGGGTACAAAAAAAGAAAAGGGATACACAGGACATGCAGTCACTGCGGGGTACAGGCCGACACGAAAGTCAGGCCTCAAAGGAGCGACACGAAAGTCAGCTCCAGTGACGGTGGCGGCCATGGTGGGGGGTGGCGGGGTGGTGGCATTGGCAAGAGCTTGAGGACGGGGATTTTGCGATAGGGTGCGGGTTCTTGCTGTTGGAAGCCAGAGGAGGGGGGGAGAGCGACGGCGGGGGGAGGAGAGCGACGGCGAGAAGCACGGGGATGAAAGCAAAGGTCTCGGTCACAGCTCACGGTAACACTTGCAATGCACGTGACCAAGACGCGTCGCGTCGTCTGTCCGCATTAACGTAGCAAATTAATATCTATTGTTCAAAGGTAGGTACGCGCTGTAAGTAATAGATTATTTATGCCTTTCCAAAATTCCCCCGGACAAAAATACACTGAGCTCAGGTCAGCTTCAAGCAGCACCAGGCAGTTTACTGCATCGTCTACCGCACATGCATCGAGGAAATTGGAGCACAGCACTACGGCCACGAAACTGGGCATTCTAAATGTGTTCCTACTCATTCATCCTGATACACAAAATCTAGTTTAAGTATCCCGGGTGCACTAATACTAGCCCATATAATCGTCCCATTTCCTCAAATTCTTCACCCCCTTCCGCCGCAAGACAAAGACTTCGCGAAGTCCGATGTTTGTGTAGGCCTTCCATGCCAGAGGTGCCCATACACCGCCCTTTTTCCCTCGGGTGCGGCGGGAATAATGTTCCATCTTGACGTTGGGTGGGATCCCAATTGCCTCCAGGGCCTCCTTGTGATCAAAGAGGTTGATCCAGCCGTCCTTGGGGCGTGGGACAAAGATTTGGACCGGTTGCTCGCCATTCTGCGATAATCAACTCTCGCTCAACTCACAAACCGGGATCTTATCATAAGGTACGCACCTTGGGCCACGCAAGTAGCAATGTCCGCCCAAAAGGTTCAGGCTTTGGGCGCACTGCTGGGAGTTCGCGTGCATCTTTTCCTTGGAGGCTCCCGAGTAGCCGTGCCGGAGGAGGGCGAGCTGGAGGACTACGTGTTGAGTGTCCGTTTCGGGCCATCGTGTTATGTGCGTATGCGTGGGTGGGTGTGTTTTGTGGGGAGTAGGAGGAGCGGTCAATAAAAATTCTGGGTGCCCCTTATATACGGTGAACCTGACGCTTTGAGTTGCTGCAGCTGAAGCGCGCGCTTTGGCGTTGAAGCTCGCTTTAGAGTGGCTGTGGCCAACATCGCGTCCCTGAAATTTGAGAGTGATGGCGAGGTGGGTACTAGATGGGAGAGTGGATGTCAACATGCAGTCAATCAGATAGAGGCTGAAACGGAAGCAGGTAAACCAAGGAGAGCAATTGCAGAAACGAAGCCAGATCTGTTTGGCTTCATTTGCACATCGGCCTGAAAAGGAAATCCTCTCATTTTCGTCAAGAAAGTAGTGTATTTGTATGGTACATTACCGGGCCGTACAGCTATCGCGTATAGTACAATTAGACACGTTCAGCTAGACACATCGGGATAACAGCAGCCCGCCCGAAGAGGTCATAAAATGATTGCGTGTAATACTGGGCAACAGCGTTCTCCAGCTCTTGCATGGCCGGCTCGGTCCACTCGGTGCGGAGCGGTACCATGGCGGTGATTACTGCTGGGCGCGCCCGGGGGGTTTCCCAATCGAGCATAAGGGCAGCCAGGCGTACATGGTAGCGATGACGTTCCCGCAGTGAGGGAGACGCAAGACCCCTCCTGGCGAGCTCGAGATCTATCCCGAGTAGTGTCCCGCCTGCGTAGCAGAATGAAACCGGCCGGGCGCGCTCCTTCTTCGAAGCCCGTATATCAAGCGCCGACAGCTCAAAACGAAAGTTCGTCTCAGCGAGCTCCCACAAAATCTCTCTCATCCGAGACGCGGAGTAGGGAGGGAAAGACCCCTCTGGGACAGGGATCCCTTCCAGTTTGTCCATCTCACACGCCTCGACCACCGTCTTAATCAGGGCCGCGAGTCTGCGGCTCCGCTTCCCCGTCCGCGAGCTGGCAAGGCCGCGCGCCTCGAGTTTCCCGTCCAGGACATCACGCCACTCCTGTGAAGTAAGCAGCATTGCTTGACTGTTTTTAACGCCAATCAGATAGATGAAGAGGTCTCGTAGGAGCACCCAGTGATGGACACGCCTCTGGCGGATGACTTCAAACTGCGACGTGACGAGGAGGGCAGGCTCGGGGAGGAGGTAGTTCCTATCTGTCTGCTGCGTCGAGATCGAGGGCACCGATCTATTCACGTGGCCGAGTGCTGTTGCCCAAGCCTGAATGGCATCTGGCATTTCTTTGACTTGCAGGACGACAAACTTGTCGCGGCCGGTTGGGTTCAACGGAGGCTTCCATGTGGGTTGAGGCTGAGGGCCGGATTTGCTGCCCCGATTGCCTGGGAGGGAGTGAGAACCAAACTCATCCAGAGTGCGCAAAACATACCTCGCGAATCGCGTGGACTGCTCTGCGTTTCGTTTGGGCGGCGACCAGTAGGAGGGTCTATGATCCACCCCATTAGAAAATGCAGGCGGAAGAAAGAAGGGCGCCACATACATGGTTCGTACCGCGCAGAACTCCCGCGGTGTGAAATTGGGCCCGCTCCGGCACCGCGAGATGGCACGCTGTCGTCCGTCCCCAACTCGGATTCCTCCGCTGCAGCCTCCCTCGAGAATGGATCAGTGTACCACACGGCCTGGCGGGTAGACTTGAAGATTGCCTGAATCTTGGCATCGATGTTGGGCCCGCTGTAGACCTTGGGCTGCCCCTCTTGACGTGGTCTGTCAAGCTCAGGCGGGGCGGCGCGAGGGTTGACCACCTCCCGTACGATCTCAGTGCTGAAAATGATCGTCGGCCTCAGAAACCAGAATGGAAGTCCGGCCCTGAAAAGCCGCTGCGCACTCAGCGCGTCGGTGACAAATGCGCCCAGACATCCCGTGAGGCTATCAACATCGGTGAGAGGAGGGCCGAGCGGGGGCAAATCGTGCATGCGGGGGTCGTGGATGGTGAAGTAGTGGAGTAAGGCCTCGAGCTCGAGGTAAGCGCGTTGGACAGATGCAACCTCGAACTGCATTACTGGGTAGATAGAAGGGATTCCCTGTAGTCGTTCAACCGCTAGGAGCATGCTCTCGGTGACCTGAGTGAACAGTGGGGAGATGGTAGTGGTGGGGGCGATGCTCTTCCGATAGCTATGGTAAGACTCCATGATCTTGTTAATGGGGGGCAGCAGGCGGTTGAGCAGCCTCGGCGATATCCTCCCCAAGTTTCGTGTAATCGCAGAGCCTTTCACGAAGTCCTGCGGGGTCGGATCATACCACATTACTGCAATATCAGGCCGGGTCTCGCGTCGGGGAATGGCGGCGAAATGGGAGAAAGTTGGGCTGTATTTCTGCGGGTGCAACGTAGGGTCGTCTATGCCAAAGCGCATGTTGTCTCGCATGTACACGTCGTGGAATTCGGTGGGGGGCATTGCCGGCACATAGGCGGTATTCGTAGTAATGAAGTAGTGCTCCGGTCCCACATGAACCACCGCACCAACACGACCGTCAAATGGGCCCAGAGGAACTGGGTGCGGAGGTCAGCATAAGATGTTTCAAGTATGCGAGCGCTGCGTACCAGGTGTGTGCTTATTTTGCTCCAGATTGATTGCCATCCTGTTGAACTGGGGCTGCAAGTGCGGGGACAGATGCGGAGCTGTAACTTGAGGAGCACCGACACGTAAGTCAGGCGCTGTGGGCTTGAATAGCACCGACGAAAGTCAGGTACTGAGCGTCGACACGGAAGTCAGGCGCAAGCTTGTATCTTCCGGGGATGTCAGGGATGAGTCGCAGTGAGGAGTGGGGATGGGTGTGTTTGTACAGGGCACGGGGATCCAGATACAGTGGTGGAGAAAGAGGTGAGACTCGGGAATAGCTCGTCTTGTTATTTGTGTGTGCTTGGATGTTTGGTCATTTGTCCACGTGTGCAAGTCGCGTCGCGTCGCGTCGCATTGGATTAAAGAGTCAAGACAATCACTTCAGGATTGGGGGGGAAAATACATAAAATTGGCCATTGGTAGATAAAATAAAACTGTCCATTGGTAGATAAAAAAATTGCGGCCTCATTGATCCTCAATTCCAATCAGTCTTTAGATTCTTTCGCCCACCACTTTTCTTCGCTGTCGATGAATGCAGATTTGAACGGTACGCGGGAGGACCCTTCAACAAACTGGCGGCGAGCCCGTTTCAAAGGGCGTGGCTGAGAGCTGGTGGATCCCGACCCTGATTTGGTGCAAGAAGATGGCGTGCATGTGGACGAAATAATTTCAATGTCGGAGTCAAACTCGGGCTCGTTGTTAGCGGTGTCGAGGGTGTGCTCTTGCTGGTCAGGAGCATCATCGGGGTCTTCCTGAGAGTCCGAGTCCATATCTGAGGTGTCATCAGTAATCAGTAAGTGGCAATAAGCGGGGCGAAGGCACGCACAATTGTAAGTGGCTACGCTCTCAGCTCGGGTGATCCACTGGCGGATACCAGGGCACTGTGCATCGGTGAACGATGCATCCCGATACACCATGTACCCTCCGCGATCTGTCATATTAATTGGTTCGAGGGTCTCGCGTTTGAACTCCCCGGCGAAAACGCAGTAACGATCAAATTGCACAGGCGATGGGCTGTCAGCCTCGATCTGACGCGCTATATTGAAGTAGCCAAAGTTGAAGGCAGGGAGATAGCGCAGGTATACCACATGCTGGATGGGGTCGCAATCAGCTGTGGCATAGATAATCAGAGTAACTATCCGCACTGGTAATTATTTATGTCAGTCTTCCGCCTTCGAAGGCATCCAATCAAAAACTTACTTGGGAGGCCGGCCGTGTCGTGGGTGAGAGGACTGTACTCGTCATACTCGTCGACAATATTTTCCTGTCCCGCTGTGCGTCCCCATCAGCATCATCAATGAAAAATAACATTGTGACTTACCAGGCAGTTCCAGTACTGGGGCGGTTTTTGCCTTCGCATCCTTGCCTTTGGCTTTGACTGCGGTATGTGTGGCAAAATGTGGATGGAAAATTAAACTCGGGGACGCACCCACAATGGCTTTCGGTTTGGCTGGAGCAGATGGGTCAATGCAGGAATATTGTTCAGGCAAAGATCTTACCTAGATTCACTTCCGCAGACCGTGTAGCTGCTTTACCCTTGTCTGTGTCTGTCAAATGTGCAGGAGCGAGCTCAATCGGATAGCAACAGCACGTACTGGTCGTCTTGCGTGCCTTCTTCTTTGGTGGGGCATCTTCAGAGTCGTCGTCTGAATTGTCGAAGAATCCCTGAGCGACCAGCGCTTCATGTGCTGCACCTCCTCTGGCCCTAGCCATGGCAAGGTCCTCTGGATATAAATGATCAGGCGCTATAAACTCTTAAATGATCACCACGCACCATCTGTCAGGTCCTTCTTCTTTGGGAGCAAGGCCTTTAACTCTTCCACCCCGTCTTGAAGGAATGGGAGGACCTTGGCGGGGGCGGGCTGGTAGGCAACAGCACATGCGGGGCCGGGATGGCCCTTCGGTGGGTGACACTATGATTTTGTAAGCAGAATAGCAGCAGTTTGAAATGGCATACGAACCCAAGCCTTGTACTCGGCTACCCGAGCCACCGCCTTTGTTTTCCGCTCGGCAGTGAACATTGTAATTGAATGCTTGAAGCCAGACTTGCAATCCACAAGCCTGGCGGAGGGGGGGCCAACAGCGGCTGCGAGATAAATCGCAATCGGAGAGGTCGGAAGGAAAGTCATTGTAATACTTGACCTTGCAGTCAGCGCTTTTATCTCGCCAGAGTCGCCACTTGGAGGCCAAAGCATCAGTCGAAACAATTGCTGATCACCTGGGCCAGAGTAACCATCATTTCTTTTGTTTTATGCCCCAAGCGTCCTGCATCACTGAGCACAACACAAAAGTCAGGCGGAATTGCAATGAAGGTCGACCGGCATGCGAGAGGGTAGGGTAGGAAGTGCTTGATCTTACTCCAGCCAACACAAAAGTCAGGCTGGCTACATCAGGCATCTGGGATGCTCCGCCGACAGCAAGGGCAATGAAGTCCGGCGGTCGATAGGAGGTGCTTAATAGCAGAGGATCGGAACTTGATCTCGGCGCGAATATACGACCACGTGATCTTTTGACAATGCCGCCGCGAGAAAAATTGCTCGCGAGCTCACCGCGGTCTGCCAGCATTGGGCATGCCCGGTGTGCTAAGATGGTGAGACCAGAATCTGGAGAAGGCTTCAATGCGCAGAATATGTGTGACAGCACATGATTGCCCTCGGGGAAGAATTATATCAGCATTGTCGCATTGATATATCCCAGGAAACAAATCGCCAATAACATGTTTTGCGGGATGTAAGGGTTCGCATCGGCTCTCGGCGCCGGAGCCCGATTTAGCGCAGCGCGCCGCAGGCTTGCGGCACGGTTGCACAGTTCAGTCGTGGTTCGAGAAATATGACAAAAGCAACAACTTGGTTTCGTACAGATGATAAATGCAACGCAAGTAGTGTAATCGAGCATTGTTCTGGATGGAATAGGGGCGCCCTTCACATATTGTGCATCAAATGTACCCCGTGGATCTCAAAGTCCTTCAAGCATTGCACCCCAGTATAGCACAGGAGAATTGCGTCACCTGGAGCATACACCCGGAGTGGGGTATCCCATTTACACTCCATCCAGCCAGCATGGCTATCGTCTTTACCCAAGGGACCCACGTAAAATTATTTGCGTATCAAAGTCCAAAAGTCTGTTGTTGGGATAACAAGCGCGACGTCGTATGCGGGATGCCTCAGTTTGGCGAGGCGGAGACGAGTTAGACAGAGGAGATCGGGAGGTTGATTCTGGGCGCATTGAGACAAGTATGGGGGGAGTCGTGAGTGCCTGGAATCTTAAATGCGGGCTCGGAGACGCGGGCGCATCGGCAGATAGAACAATATATGCCATCTTTGTTCTTGCAAGGGTCCATGCGTGTCGCGGGCGACAATAAGTGATGGTCAAGGACCAAGCCGAGGAGCAGCGGCGACACGCAGTCAGCCTCGAGACATAGGTGATGCGTAGGCAGCTCTGGATATGGCGGTGACGCACAGTCAGCCAGCCTCGAAAAACAGGCGACGAGCAGTCAGCCCTAGATAATCAGCATGGACAGCGAGAAGGCTTGCATAGCATTACGTACCGGTGATCCGAAATGGATCAACGATTCTTGTGGCTCTCTTGTCGCCTCGATAAGGATCTTTCTTGTTCTACATCCGCCGGCTGACTGTTGTCGCCATCCCGCCTGACTTCTGTGTCGGCAAACCTGTCTGTCGGCAAGATAGTTCTCCCGTTCGGTCTCAAGGTCTCGCTTGCTTGGTCTTTGCTCGCGCTCTTCGGCCAAGGAATAAGAATTACGTGACTAGGGCGGACTAACTTGTTCAGTGCTTGGCGACCTTTTGTTCTAATTGTTAATGGGTACCAGATCGATCTGCACTTGTCTTGTTGCAGGCGGTTCATATACCAGGCTGGGGTAATCCATATCATCCGCCCTTCCGTGAATTCCTCGAACCTTCAATTCCGCACTCATGAACTCCAGCAGTACGCTAGGCTCTCAGGTTCCCTTCCACTGTGAGTGGTGCTCAATTTTCATCTCACTGCATGAGGCTCATGGTTATCAAGCCAAGAAGAAGCTCGAGAACACGAAAATCACCGGCATTGTAAATACGCCAGATAGTCAAGTCTTCATCAAGCCGTCTGGAGAGCGGTATGCCAGACTGTTCCTCCTCGTCGAAAATGAATTAATTCTTTGTAGATATGCCAATGTGGATCTGGCGCTTGCGCTGGCCATACAGCAGAATCTGGGAGACAAAAACAAGGCCGATGTCAACTGGGTTGTCTCGTACGACGCTGCGTGCCAGTACTCAGTCAATGTGATGGAACGGTTGGAGGCCGACATTGTGCGCCAGATGCGTTAGAGGCCAATTTCTTATCGTTCTTTCCTACGTATCCACCTCCGTAGTTTTTGTCATAAATATGATATTCTCTTACGCCGTGAATTCTTGCTGGAATCAACCACCTTCATCGATCTACAGCTTGGCAAAACACTGAATGGGACCAACCCTGGGACTACGACGTGTGCTTGGACTCATTAAAGAGCTGGTCAATACCTGAGTGGGATCAATTGGCGACCTGCGCTTTAGAATCGTCAAAGACCAGCTCAATGACTGCTGGCTGGGATGAATCAGCCACACGAGACTTGAACGCCGCTTGATCCCTAAAGGCTGCAACCAATCAGGGATGCGACAGGAGACCCAATGGGTATCTGGGGCCGCTTTGATACTAAGTCTGCTCAATACTTACTGGGTGGGACCAATCACGGATGCGACAGGAAAGCGAATGGGCATTTGGTGGCCGCTTTGAAACACTATAAAAGGGGCCAGTTCTCAGGTCTGGGTCCAGTCACCACTGCCATGCCCCGCATCTACATCAAAGCTCCCAGTTCCGACACTGAGAGGATGTTGCGCGAACTCATGGGACCACCCGACATGAGCCACTTCAATCTGGAGCCTTGTGCGACCGAATACGACCACGTGTTGGATATGAGCGTAGGTGAGGAACCAGTTGGGATGCAGCGAGTAGCGACGTGGCGAGCAAAGTGCAAGGCTCCGGCCCGGGATGGACCGTGTGCGACCCAGTACGCGCCAAAGCTGCATCCAAGGGATGCCAAGCAGCTCCAGGAGCTCTTGGCCGACTTCACCCCTCGCAGCGACGCCACGAATAAATTCTTGACCTGTGTCGCTGGGGCCGATGATGCCTTCGCAGTCCTGTACCAGCTGCCAAAGATCAAACTCCCCCCGTTGGCGGCGAATAGACTGGGTACGTCGCAAATATCTTCTCCTGCTGGGTCCACAAGCTGATGTTTATTTGTTACAGCGAACAAACTTAGCCGCGCTAGGAAGTACCTTGAAGACATGCCCACGGCTTTCTTGCCAACAGCAACGCAACGGAAGGAAATGACTGGCCCTACTAGTGCGTCCTCCACTTTTATTTTTGATATGTGCTCACTGGACTGTAGATCACATCGACGGTGACATTTCTTCTGACGAGGAGGACCCGGATGCAGATGGTGCGTAATATCCATGTTCTCTGCAAATTTCCCCTGACTTGATTCGTGTAGAGGATGATCCTGAGTGGGAATCTCTGCCCATAGTCAAGCCCAAATTTGGTGAATATGGGAACGATGGGAACGACGGTGCGTAACGGGCTCTAAATGACGCCGCTAATTACTGATATCCTTCAGGCCGTCTGATTCGTGTGGTCGTATACACGGAGAACGACAAGGTGCCGGTTCACGCCAGAATATTCCTGCCCCACGGCATGAATCTGGATCTTTCCACCTACCCCTACCCCATCCTTGCCGAGTGGTTTCACACGCCTCTGTTCGCGTTTTCTGTGTTCACCAAACGGTATGAGCAGATTCACGAACCACTGAACATGGAGGGCCGCGGCACCGTTATGATTTATCGGAGATTCCGAGTTCACAAACACAGCTGCCCTCGGAGCGCTCAATGGGAGCGGTGGGCCGTTCAATCGAGTGAGAACGATAGTAAGTTGCATCCGGTGGTGTTTGCGAATGAAGTCTCACACAATTTCAGCAGAAGAACCGTCTGAGGATGAAGAGGAAGACAAATTGCCACCCTCTTCTGATCCGGCGCCAGCGTCCTCTCTCCAAACTCCGAGCACAATTCTCGCGCCTGTCGCTCTTGTGTTGGTTGCGTCGTCCTCCAAAGTGCAGGGGAAGCGGCGGGCAGAATCACCTGAATCGCCCGCCCGCACGAAGAGAACGAAACCTAATGCCGCTCCCGGGGAGCCTGGAAATCCTATTTTTATTGATGACTGAATATTAGCTAGTTCTTATCTGACTGTGGATTGTAATACTAGTATCAATTGATCCAATTTCCTCGATGCATGTACGGGAGAAGACGCAGTAAACTGCCTGGTGCTGCTTGAAGTCTGACCTGAGCTCAGTGTATTTTCGTCCGGGGGAATTTTGGAAAGGCATAAATAATCTATTACTCACAGCGCGTACCTACCTTTGAACAATAGATATTAATTTGCTACGTTAATGCGGACAGACGACGCGACGCGTCTTGGTCACGTGCATTGCAAGTGTTACCGTGAGCTGTGACCGAGACCTTTGCTTTCATCCCCGTGCTTCTCGCCGTCGCTCTCCTCCCCCCGCCGTCGCTCTCCCCCCCTCCTCTGGCTTCCAACAGCAAGAACCCGCACCCTATCGCAAAATCCCCGTCCTCAAGCTCTTGCCAATGCCACCACCCCGCCACCCCCCACCATGGCCGCCACCGTCACTGGAGCTGACTTTCGTGTCGCTCCTTTGAGGCCTGACTTTCGTGTCGGCCTGTACCCCGCAGTGACTGCATGTCCTGTGTATCCCTTTTCTTTTTTTGTACCCCGCAGTGACTTCATGTCATGCGAGTGTGTCGTCTCTTTTGATCTTCCAATGGGCACTCTACCATACTGTACTATACAAATGGGCACTCTACCATAGGAACAGGAACTCGACTATACAAACGGGCACTCTACGTATACCCTTTCTACATTTTTCTTTGTTACTTTCGTCTGGAACGGCCACTCTACGTATAATTTTCAGATAGTACACCAATTCCTCTAAAGGATGTCCAATGCGCCTACCACTGAGTCTGCTGTAGAAAGTGGGCCTCAGGTACGTATTCCGTCCAATCCATCTGCTTGGATTCCGCTAACTGGTTTGCAGAATTTTCGAGCAGTGTCCCCCAGCCCTCCCTCCGTCGGCGCGCACGTCACACCAGACGCCCTCACAGAACGCTGGAGCAGCATCCCGCAGTACTCTCCAGGTCGCCACACCCATCGCGCCTGGTCCAAATGGGGGATGTATGATTAAAGTCGCAAACTCTGGACCCGGGTGTGTGCGACTCTCAGACTGGCTGGTATTGTGCTAACGCCTTTACAGAACACTTGAGCAGCATATCGCGCTGCTATTTAAGCCGCCGTTCCGGTCACGTCCGGCGTCCATGGACCCAAACGGCGCCGCATGGGGGTGTCTATGACCAAACTGGTGAATTGTCGACTCCGGTAGGTGGCGCGCTCTGAGATTCCGTTGCATTCTGCTAAAGCCTTTACAGAACATTTGAGCAGCATCCCCTGCTCCTTTCTACGTCGATGCGCCCGTCGCGCCTTCCACCCATCGGCCCAAACTCCGCTGAATTGGGGTGTGTATGACCAAACTGGCAAATTCTCGACTCTGGTAGGTGTCACTCTCTGATATTCCATTGGACTCTGCTAAAGTCTTTACAGAACATTCGAGCAGCATCCCCCACTGCTATCTAGGTCGGTGCACCATCGTGCTTCCCCCCCATCGACCCAAACATCGTCCAATGGCGGCGCATATGACCGAAGTCCACCACTTCGACTCGGGTATGTGCTACTCTCTCAGATTCCCTTGTATTTCACTAATGCCCTTGCAGACCATTGGAGCCGCATCTCCCGCCTCTCTGCGTCGTCGTGCGGCTCGCCAAGGTCAATGCCCCTTGGTTAACACGTGATGAAGGTGTGTCATCCACCTCTTTTCTCTTTTGTCTTTGCCGATCATAGTGCCATCCCCCAGTGCCCCCAACATCGGTGGTCCCCTCCTCTGCCCTCACATCCCTGCTTTCCCAAACCCTACCACATACCCACCACCACGCGCCCCGACGAAGCTGACTCCCGTGTCGCTTCTTTAAGGTCTGACTTTGAGTCGACCTCATTCTTCCTGATTGCACTTTCTGTTTGGCGCCATGTACCCTGCCCGCCGAAATGTGAAGAGGAAGAACAAAGACCGCGAGCGAGGGTCACATCTGGAGAGATTAGAAGCCCAGGCGTCCGGAGAGCGAATCGACAATGAGGCCGGACCCAGCGGGCTGATGACTAAAAGAACAAAAGTGACGCACGCGCAAACCCTGCCCGTATTCCTGGACAACAGAACACGTAGACGAAAGAAGAAAGCTCGAAAGGATCCAGCTGAGGAACAGCAAACCCAGGTGCGTGTTGCGTAAAACATGGGGAACGTCAGGCTAACAGGAACTGCCCAGACTGCAAAGCTGATGGCACAGTTTATGGAGCGGCTTCCGTATCTAACGCGGAAAGTGCTGGCAGATGAAGCCGACGCCGCCATGGGAACCCCCTGTCCGTGTGCGACGGGGGCCATCTGTGAAGTCCAATGCCGCAACTGCATGCAGTACGCAGCCTCCTGCAGAGCGTGTTTCATAGCCACACACCGCAACAACCCCTTTCATTGGGCGGAAGTGTGGGATGAGAGCAAGGGGTTTTTTGTGCGCCACAATATGTCTGCACTCGGACAGCCTTTGCAGCTGGGGCACCACGGCAACCGCTGCGCGTTCCCCACTAAACCCATGGTCTTTGAGATCATTGCGGAGACTGGTCCTCAAGCTCTCAATATTCAGTTTTGCGGGCACTTCAAGGAAGCGGGTGACGAAGGGAAGCAGTTAGTCGACCGAGTGGACCAACTATTGAATGCGCGACTCTTCCCCTGCACCTTCGAGGAAACCCAGAGCGCGGTTACTTTCAATGCGCTCAAGCAATTCCAGCTGCACCATCTCGAGTCGAAAGTCGCGGCCTTCGATTACTGCGGGGCGCTACGTCGTCTGAGTGACAACACCTTTACCGCAAGTGTGCCAGTAAGTTTTAATTGCTTTGTTGGTGGACCCCGCTGAACGTGTCTCAGGACCTGTACGAGAATTTCATCCGATGCAGTAGGATGTGGGCGTTTCTGACCACCAGGAAACACCTGGGGGTCGCGCATGGCATTCACCGAGTGCTACCTTACCGCGCTGAGGGAAGCACAGTGGTCGTTTGTCCGACTTGCCCAGAACCCGGCTTCAATATGGACCCCCAGATAGGACCTTTGCCGCCTGAACTACGGTATGTCAAAATCAATCTGGACTTGGTATATCAAATCTGACTGAGACAGCCATTTGAGTCAAGAGCGAGTCACTGTGGATGGCAACTTCCACTGCACCAAGTCGACCAAAAACAGTGATCCCAACGATTATTCACTTTACAAAGGCGATGGCTTCTTCCCTACGAACACGACTTTGAATGATCACCTTAAGAGTGTGCCACCAACGAAAGAGGTCAGTATTTGTTCCACGGGTATCTTTCATACTAAAGGCTATCGAGTTAGAAATCGACATGCAACTACTTGAAAGCCGTAAACAATCAAGACAAGAAGAAGTTCAAGAACATGGAGATCACCGGCATCGTAAATACGCAATGTAGTCATGTCTTCATCAAGACGTCAGTCGACCTCCAGTTCGGAGAACGGTATGCCAGACTGTTCTTCCTCGGCGACAATGAAATTCATCCTTTGTAGATATGCAAATGTGGATCTGGCGCTTGCGTTGGCCATACGGCAGAAGCTGGGAGAGAAATACAAGGGCGACATCCAATTCCAGTTGGAGTTTGACAGCATCGACCGTGTTGTCTCGTACGATGCTGCATGCCAGTACTCGGTCAATGTGGTAGAACGGTTTGAGAGACACTTCCCGGACCTTGCCGACATTGTCCGCCAGATGCGATGGGCCGTGCCGGCGCTACACATTGGGGGACACCAGGAGGAATGCATGTACAAATTCGGGGCGAGCTACATGGTAGCGACCGGCCGTTTTCACGGCGAAACGGCTGAAGTCTACTGGCCCGAGTTGAATCAGATTGGTACACAAGTTTGTCAACAGAGCGGGGGACATCGCCAGGACACCATCATGAACCACCACAACGACTGGAATTTCAAGAAAATGGCAAAATCTTGTGCGTTTATTTCACGTGGGCGAGGAGTGTGGTCTGACCATCTTTGTGTCAGTTGGATTGTTACTCGCAGACTTGCGTACCGCCGACATGAGATTTGAGCAACACGAACGTAACTTCCTGGGCTTGTGCACCACGTACGCGGGTCGAATCACGAGAGAAGGCTGGATGGACGTAAGCCGTGAGCCGGTTACTTCAGAGGGGAAGTATACGAAAAGTGTGTATAGACATAAGAAATCGAAGGGTGAGTCGAGTTAGAGCAATATCTTATATTCCTGCTAGCTGACACTACTGCTTGAACAGTGCCGACCCTGCTAGCGATCTACGAAATGATGCTTGAGGATGAAGCTGCGATGGTTCCGAACACCAAGGCTGGGCTGAACGTCGTCGGCGCTTTACTTCACGAAGGAATATTGATCCACGATGATCAGTAAGTACATGCATTCCAGAGAGCAGGGCCGAACTGACGTGTTCCCAGAGTAAAGACCCGAAAACTAGTTGCGCAATGTACAAAGCATTTCTCGAAAGCGCTGAAGCAGGAGATTCAGGCGATGCGAGAGCAGCTTCAAACCGCTATAGCAAACTGGCGCAAAGACCAAAAATCGCTAATGCCGGCGGTGGAAGGCCATTTGAACACGCTATCGGCATGCACGGTCGAGGACGAGTTCCTGGGCCTGCCTTCCGATTTCACCAGCGACCAACGAGAAGACCTGAATATCTCGGTTTTCGCTGGGCAAGAAGCAAAGCTGCGGGAGGGGGCAGCATACGACGCGCTGAAACTCGTGAAACTTGCGGCCCAAACACTGCAGACGCTGCGCGATCGGCGGAAGAAGAACAGCTCCGGGGTTGCCAAAAACACGAGGTCTCAGATCCAGCTCAACGATACCGAACGTCGTCGAGACCTCCATATCGCGAACTACATGGCTGCTCGGGGCGCCTTGATGGTTCTAGGAGCGGCTGTGGGAGACACCACCGACTTCCCAGCTCTCGAGGCTAAGGACACGTTCTTGAAATCGAGGACGCTGAGGCGAATCCTGGGAGACTCGGGCATTGTGGATGGGCCGGTGTGGGCACAAGGAGCTATCTCCGTGGGTGCGCGTGAGCTGATTCGGCAGCCAGTGACAGAAATGGCGGGGGGGGGCCTGCGGACTCGGGCGATGCCTTCTGGAACAGTGATGGTGGGGCGGGCTCGACCAGTTGCACGCGGAGTGGGGGCCACCGTACCGAAGAATCGAGCGACGACGGGGACCACGAAGAAGAAGGGTCGGGTGGATGGCTGGATTTGGAGTGGGAAGGTCGGGAAAATGGACGCAGATGAGCTGCGAGAGTGGTCAAAGGAAGGTACGTGGTGGAGCATCTGTGAAGGGCAACAATGGACTGACGTGTCTTGACTTACAGGCGATCGGATCCAGTGGTTTCGTGCTGAGGCTGAAATGGAGCGGTGGCGAGAACAGATCGAGATAAAACTGGCGGAGTGGAGGACGACAATTCGGAGTTTCGCAAGGTACAAGCTGGCGTGGGCGGAAGTCGCGGAGCTGCAACAACCTGAGGACCACGGCTATATCGCATATGCAAAGCAGAAGTCCGCCATGTTTGCGGCGCGAGAACTCGAAGGCAGAATGGGGCTGCCATTGGATAGCAAGCTGGGGGCGAAGTACGGGTGCATAGTCGATGATGATTTCGATATCGTCAGGTTCGTGCAGGACCGGCGCAAGGATGACGCGGTACGCCGAGAGAGTATCTTCAAGTTCTACAGGGAGACCGAAGCTGCCGGGGAGGAAGCGATGGATGTGTCGTCCGAGTCGTCGGAAGAGCCGTCTGAGGAAGAGGGCCGCTGGTCGGACACTGATGACGAGGAAGACAATGAGGACGACAAAGATGACAATGAGGAGCAAGATCAGGGGAAGGCCGCTAGCGTGGATGGGCTGTGAGTCGACCCACCTGTCTCCGGGCCGAGCATATTGACAGCTGCGTACAGCCAATCAACCGAGTCCTCCTAAGTCTAATGGTACGCTTAGCCTGTGGTCCTTGGCTTAATCCGCTGATTTGGCTTATGCAGGAATATCGCTTAAACTTGCTGAACGCGTGGCTGAAAGTGGTGGGTTTCAGCCAGTTTAAGCCAGCTTGAATGTTTGGCTGAAAGGCCCAGTTTCAGCCAGTTTAAACCGGCTTAACCATTTGGCTTAAGCGATCTCTCTTATATTATTTAGTACGGTGTAATGTGCTGGGGAATACAATATATACGGGGCTTAAACCGGCTTAAACCGGTTTTACCAATTCTATGTCAAATCATATTTTGCTTAAGCCAACGGGAGCAGGTGACAGGGGTTGAATAATGCTCACATCAAGCCCTAGGTGCATCCAGCCCGAAGAACTATGGAGCATTCCATCGGGACATGTGCGACTCACCGGGGCCGTACTGGCCGCTTCATGTTCATCAGCTACCCTTTGAACGTGGCCCCGGGGGAGAGTTCCACATGCAGTGTGGCAGTCGGAATCAAGGCTGAATCTGGCTTGGACGGTGCGGCGAAGTCAGAGTAGACTAGTATTTAAAAAAATAATGCCTGTATGACAGAGTTGAGAGTATCTTCTCCCGTGGTATCAAGTGGTTTGGGATAGCGACGCTAATTGAATCAAAATTCCAAAAATGGACTGAGGTGTTGTTTGTTTGGTGATGTATCTTCGTCCACTGTCTGTGTTCCTCCGTCCATTCCACCTTCATCGCCCCGGCTCAGCGAATCCCCGCTTCAGTACCCTCCCCTACGGCATTAAGATGTGTTCAAGGGTCGCTGATATTGGATGTGCGTTCGGCGTCACCATTTGGTCTCGATGCTAGCAGTTTTTCAGGTGAGCGCTCCTATTCCTCTAATGAACGGCGTCATGATTTAATCGGATGGCTCACCCAATGCTTCAGGACCTCCTCCACCGCTGTAAAATATTTTCAAGGGTCATCGACGCCGGATGTGCACTCACCATAAAGTGAGGATTGAAGCGTAGAGGTCAGTCATTATCTTACTCAATTCCTACTCGATTTCCTTGAACTAACAACCCAACCTCTACTTCAGCAGCCCCCACATGCGTCCCCGTTGCGTCCGCACCCCTGCGAGGTCGGGCGCCTCGCCACCAATCCCGGGAGCGTTGATGTGATCAAGCCAGAAAGGTCAGTCATTATCTTACTCAATTCCTACTCGATTTCCTTGAACTAACAACCCTACCTCTACTTCAGCAGCCCCCACACGCGTGCCCGTTGCGTCCGCACCCCTGCGAGGTCGAGCGCCTCGTCACCGACCCCGGGAGCGTTGATGCGATCAATCCAGCGCTCCCTCAAAGGTCAGTCTTTATCTTTCTCCATTCCTACTCGATTTCCTTGAACTAATGAACCATCCTCTGTTTAATCAAGCCCCACACGCGTCCCCGCTGCATCCGCGCCTCTGGAAGGTCGAGCGCCTCGTCACCGACCCTGGGAGCGTTGATGTGATCAAGCCAGAAAGGTCAGTCATTATCTTACTCAATACCTGCTTGATTTCCTTGAACTAACAACCCTACCTCTACTTCAGCAGCCCCCACACGCGTGCCCGTTGCGTCCGCACCCCTGCGAGGTCGAGCGCCTCCTCACCGACCCCGGGAGCGTTGATGCGATCAATCCAGCGCTCCCTCAAAGGTCAGTCATTATCTTACTCAATTCCTACTCGATTTCTTTGAACTAAGAATCCAACCTCTACTTCAGCAGCCCCCACACGCGTGCCCGTTGCGTCCGCACCCCTGCGAGGTCGAGCGCCTCGTCACCGACCCCGGGGAGCGTTGATGCGATCAATCCAGCGCTCCCTCAAAGGTCAGTCATTATCTTACTCAATTCTACTCGATTTCTTTGAACTAAGAATCCAACCTCTACTTCAGCAGCCCCCACATGCGTCCCCGTTGCGTCCGCACCCCTGCGAGGTCGGGCGCCTCGCCACCAATCCCGGGAGCGTTGATGTGATCAAGCCAGAAAGGTCAGTCATTATCTTACTCAATTCCTACTCGATTTCCTTGAACTAACAACCCTACCTCTACTTCAGCAGCCCCCACACGCGTGCCCGTTGCGTCCGCACCCCTGCGAGGTCGAGCGCCTCCTCACCGACCCCGGGAGCGTTGATGCGATCAATCCAGCGCTCCCTCAAAGGTCAGTCTTTATCTTTCTCAATTCCTACTCGATTTCCTTGAACTAATGAACCATCCTCTGTTTAATCAAGCCCCACACGCGTCCCCGCTGCATCCGCGCCTCTGGAAGGTCGAGCGCCTCGTCACCGACCCTGGGAGCGTTGATGTGATCAAGCCAGAAAGGTCAGTCATTATCTTACTCAATACCTGCTTGATTTCCTTGAACTAACAACCCTACCTCTACTTCAGCAGCCCCCACACGCGTGCCCGTTGCGTCCGCACCCCTGCGAGGTCGAGCGCCTCCTCACCGACCCCGGGAGCGTTGATGCGATCAATCCAGCGCTCCCTCAAAGGTCAGTCATTATCTTACTCAATTCCTACTCGATTTCTTTGAACTAAGAATCCAACCTCTACTTCAGCAGCCCCCACACGCGTCCCCGTTGCCTCCGCCCCTCTGCGAGGTCGAGCGCCTCGTCACCGATCCCAGGAGCGTTGATGTGATCAAGCCAGAAAGGTCAGTCATTATCTTACTCAATACCTGCTTGATTTCCTTCAACTAACAACTCAACCTCTACTTCAGCAGCCCCCACATGCGTCCCCGTTGCCTCCGCCCCTCTGCGAGGTCGAGCGCCTCGTCACCGATCCCAGGAGCGTTGATGTGATCAAGCCAGAAAGGTCAGTCATTATCTTACTCAATACCTGCTTGATTTCCTTCAACTAACAACTCAACCTCTACTTCAGCAGCCCCCACATGCGTCCCCGTTTCGTTCGCGCCTCTGCGAGGTCGAGCGCCTCGTCACCAACCCCGGGAGCATTGATGCGATCAATCCAGCGCTCCCTCAAAGGTCAGTCTTTATCTTTCTCAATTCTTACTCGACTTCCCTGAACTAATGAACCATCCTCTGCTTCATCAGGTCCTACACGCGTCCCCGTTGCATCCGCGCCTCTGCAAGGTTGAGCGCCTCGTCACCGACCCTGGGAGCGTTGATGTGATCAAGCCAGAAAGGTCAGTCATTATCTTACTCAATACCTGCTTGATTTCCTTCAACTAACTACTCAACTTCTACTTCAGCAGCCCCCACATGCGTCCCCGTTGCGTTCGCGCCTCTGCAAGGTCGGGCGCCTCGCCACCAATCCCGGGAGCGTTGATGTGATCAAGCCAGAAAGGTCAGTCATTATCTTACTCAATTCCTACTCGATTTCCTTGAACTAACAACCCTACCTCTACTTCAGCAGCCCCCACACGCGTGCCCGTTGCGTCCGCACCCCTGCGAGGTCGAGCGCCTCGTCACCGATCCCGGGAGCGTTGATGCGATCAATCCAGCGCTCCCCTCAAAGGTCAGTCTTTATCTTACTCAATTCCTACTCGATTTCCTTGAGCTAAAGAACCATCCTCTGCTTCATCAGATCCCACACGCGCCCCCGTTGCGTTCATACCTTTGCGAGGTCGAGCGCCTCGTCACCGATCCCAGGAGCGTTGATGCGATCAAGCCAGAAAGGTCAGTCTTTATCTTACTCAATTCCTACTCGATTTCTTTGAACTAAGAATCCAACCTCTGCTTCAGCAGCTCCCACACGCGTCCCCGTTGCGTTCGCGCCTCTGCGAGGTCGAGCGCCTCGTCACCGACCCCGGGAGTGTTGATGCGATCAATCCAGCACTACCCTCAAAGGTCAGTCATTATCTTACTCAATTCCTACTCGATTTTCTTGAACTAACGAACCATCCTCTGTTTAATCAGGTCCCACACGCGTCCCCGTTGCGTCCGCGCTTCTGCATGGACGAGCGCCTCGCCACCGGCCCCGGGAGCATTGATGCGATCAATCCAGCGCTCCTTTCAAAGGTATCTTACTCAATCCCTGCCCAATTTCCTTGAACTAATCGACCTACCTCCCTCCGCAAGCGATTATCAGTGTCTGAATACTGGGATGAAGCTCCCACAGGCCGTCGTGTTCACATCGGCTAGCGTCATAATCGACCACATCTCAAATTTAGACAGCTGACTCGAAACGCAGCACGTACTCATTTTAAGCACAAAAGTAACACAATACATGACATGATACATTCCGAGCATACACACACACTGTTAACTACTGATAAAACCGTCTACAAATCTCTAATGCCTCTTGCCACACCATTTTGCGCACTGACATGTCCCGCGAACGGACATCCACAACCTGTTGCAGCTCGGCATCCAGCGCTGCGCGTTGCTCGGGCGTGAACGGGCAGTTGGGTGGCTCGACAATGACCTCTGACATATGGGCAGGAGTGGGATATGCTGTGAAAGGGTCGTCGGCATTCTCCATGTTGGGGGGGTTGTTCTGGGCATGATGTGCAGCCAACGCCCCAGCTGCTTGCGCCTGCCAATCGACACCGAACTGGGCAAAATCCTGCACGCCCTCCTCCTGGGCGTACAAGAGGTGGCCCATACCACGAGGACCCTGCTCAAGGAGCCCAAACGTGTACATCTCCCGTGGGCTCTGGCGCCTTTGGCCCTCCATCGAAACTTTGTGGGAGTTCCATGCCTCAACCCACTCGAGAGCGTCTTGATTCAGCGCAGGAAGGAAGAGGTGGTGGAGGAGCCAAAGGTGGGCTGTGTTGTCAACGCATAGCCCGTACGAAGCCTCCAGGTCATGAAAGAAGATGGACCACTTCTTGCCAACACCGCTGGTCCAGTCGACCCATAGACGCTCGATCCGGATGTTGTGAACAGACCTTGGAAACAGCCTCATTTGTGAGCGACATATTGATTCCAGCCAGAAAAATCAAACTGACGTGCCATAGATATAGGAGCCTCGCCCACGCCCTCGAACATTCAGCATACGCTGTGCAACCTTGGTGTTTTCCACACCGTGATCTCCACGGACACGACTAGGCCATCCGTGTGTGGCGACAGCTTCCTCGAAGATGTCCAAGACTGTCTGTGCCTTGTTGTTGGAGCTGACGCGGACGCCAGTGACAAGGCGTGATTTGCTGTCGATGAAAGCATGGACCACGATCTTCCAGCGAATAAGGCCTAGATCGAGAGTGAGCACGGAAGCTTTCAAATGGGCGAAATCTCGCTGACCATGCTGCCCATCGTGGTGCCACAGTGAGTTGACACCAGGGACGGAGTATATACGACGGTCAATAGTGCGGTCCCCAAAGATTCCGGGCAGGCCATGCACACGGATGTACGAAGCCTCAACGCGGTCTCGGGGAACTCGAAGCCCCCGTGCAGCGAGTGCACCCGATATCATCTCACGTCCAAAGCGGGGGAAGAGCGTCAAGATATCGGCAACCTGGTGGTCGAGGGCTTCAGGATCGTTACTGATAGCTGAGATAGAGGGGGCTGTCGATTGCCACACTTCAGCAACAGACCCGTCTTCTTGGACCTCATGGCGTCGGACTGGAGCACCCGGCTGCACTAGGCCAGCATTGAGCGCTCGACGGCGAACCGTGCGTGGAGCACATCCTAGGGACTTTGCTATGCCGGTGGGCCCACGTAGCTTCAAAGCGCTGGACAGAAACTGGTGATTGATATCGAGGCGGGGCCGGCCTGTCCCCTTGCCGTTTGGTTTCTTCTGAATGACAACCAGCGGTGGCTCGGTTAGAGGATCGGAGGACCGAGTGACCGCTCTGTCAAGAGCTGCCTGCATATCGGCCACGCTCTGCCTCAGGTTAGCGAACTCGGCTGCAGTAAAAATGTGCTCATGCTGTGGAAGCGACTTCAGACTACGAAGATTGAAAGTGCAGGCACCGTACCTGCTCAGCAGCACTCAAGAACCTCGCCGCCTCCCGTGATCTGAGTCCCAAACGCTCAGCATCGCCCAGCTGAGTTTGAAGTGCGGAATGGACTCGTCTCTCCAGCCGCTCGTAACCCTTGCGAATGTTTACTAGTTGAGGTGGAAGCGGCAGGGGGTCAATATGTTCAGGGTCTGGTGCTTCGTCTCCGCCGAACATGATAAAGCGGTGAAAAAAGTCTGTTATTGTCACACATGTAACGATATAGCAAGGCTGAAAAAGGAAATTCTCATATTCTACGACAGTGCGGTAAAAAATTGTAATCTGGAACTCTAACATCTGGTACGGGTGTCCACGCCACGGCTAATAGGTGTTGTAGTCTGTAGCTTCCAAGGCAACCTCAGCCGACATCCAGTGGTCAAAATCGGTCACCATGTCCCTGTCGTCAAAGTCTACCTCCTGGAGCAGCACGTTCTCTATCCAATCGGTGAATGGAACATCGAGGGTGCTGGTGCAGTTATGGAACCGCAGGCTCGGTGCTCCGGATTCCCCGGCCTCAATACGCTGCTTGGGCATCAGATTAATCTGCAAGGAAGGTGTGTAAGAGGGCAGGTATTCAGATGTACAAGACCTCACCACCAATGCGAAATTTGGGTCATGGGGAATGAAGGGAAAGCCTGACATTGAATACAAAAAGCGCTCGGCCCGGATGAGGGGATTTCTGCGGTGAGCCTTGTATTCTTTGGCAGTGACAAATGCCCCGCGAAGCGACCTTGGATAGCCTAGGCCGCGAATCCAGCGAAGGAAGCGAAGCTGGAACATCTCTCGCTGGAGTAACACGCAGCTGTTAAACTCAACGGGCCCACAGAACTGGACCTTCTGGATGACATCCTTGACGTCGGTGATGCGCCGGTTGTAAAGGCCAGCAACAAGCGCCTTGAATGCTTCAATATCGGCGCAGAACTGAATAGAATGTGAGTGGACTGCTAAACGAAGATACTGTGCTTACTGACGTGCAGAAAAGAGCCCGTTTTGAGCTGAATGTCTAGTCCGCCAGCGAAGGCTTTGAATTCGGGATGTCTCCATGGATTCTCCCGCCCATAGAAGAAGTGGCAGAGAATGGAAATGTGGATGGACCGATGAAGAAGGGGGCGTCTTGGCGAGGTAAACACTGTCGCCTTTGAGAAAGTTAGCAAGGGCCGGCAGGCAAGATATAGAAACTCACAGGAATATTCACATAGCCGAGGGCGAGTACGACAGCCGGATGGCTCAGCTCAGCTGGAAACTCAAAAACGCGCTCAGCGGTTACCCCGAACCATGGGGCTAGGATGCTGGCAGCAGAGGGGTCAAGAGAATGTATGTACTCGAGCGTCAAGTCCCCAACCCATTCTCGGTCTTTCTGGGCGGCAGCAAGAAGCAGAAACGGGCAGATGGGATCAGGGCCAATGCCGGTTTGCACGATAAAGAGTGCGGCCCAAGTGCCGTCAGTCCGGAATGCGGCTACGCGCTCCGAGAGAATGACACCCTCCATCCCATAGAATTTCGGACGGCAATACAGGCCGCTGCTCTTCCCCCATCGTGGGTCTTCCGTAGGGTCCTCCGAGTCCGCAAATCTCGAAGTAAGGCCAGCCATGTAGACGGAACGCTCCGGTCCAGGACCAGTCGCCCCTGAGTTCAGGGGGTCTTTGAGGTCGGAGTAGCTGTTATAGAGGGATAAGAATATTGCAGGGACCACGGGTAAAGACCCACATCCTGATAACTCGACCAGCGTGAAGAAATGCCGAGATGTGACTACATGGCTCGAGGATGACACCAGCCGCTTCGACACTCTGGATGATACCATCGACTTCAGCACCCTCAGCTGTCTCGGCATAGATGGCAGCGACAAGGTCCAAAAGAGTTGTTGCGACAGAGTCGACACTCGGTCCGGCGATGGACAACGGCTCTATATCGTCTTCAGACCCGATTGCATTGTAGATCTCTGTTCGCCAGAGGACGATAGCGCTGTGAGCAAGAGGCTTGATAGGAATGGCACCATTTGCAGCCTGGACAGCGATGATCTGCCGAAGAAGAGCGTCGGGAGACTCCTCCTCCTCCTCATCTGATGAATCAATCTCGATGGGCTGCTGGTCTGAGTTGGCGAGAAGGTGTGCCGGGTGAGGAGGAGAGAAGTCGTCAAGCACCTCCGGAAGGTCGAAGGAGAGCTTGGTGCGCTTGTGCTGCGGCATCTCGGGCTGTTTGAGGATCAGAAATGCTGTTTTGGTTGCACAACAGCGAATACTCACTTCAGGGGAGGCCGCGCCGCGTTTTACAGATGTTTCACGGTCGAATAGGGTGAGCTCCATCTAACGATTGATTAGATAGGGAAGAATGCCTGGATGTCAGAGGTACATACAAGGGGTGTGTCGTCATCATCATCAAAGTGGGTGAGATCTGTCTAATATGCCATAAGACTAAAAAAGAAGGGATAGGATTCTGTCGATACGTACAGTGTCTGCGGTGTCAGGGCAGCCGACGATGCATGTAGCGTGATGTGTTGTTTCACCGGCCAAACCACATAGGTTCTGCTTCCAAAAAACGTTCCAAGGGAAACAAAGATGGAGGCCAGTGTCGCCGAGACGGAGGATGAACCCTAACAGGTTTCCGCGGCGGGGTGCTATGATAAGGAAAAGTTAGCAATGAACGATCATTGATGGTGGAGACGCGGGAGCCTTACCAATAAACAGGAGCCGTATCTGGTCGTCAATGGGATCGCGATGCCTTTTGGCAACAGCTGCAAGCCGCTCGTGGGTGAAGTCGCGTTCATAAAGAGGTTCGTTGCTAACCCGCCGGTGGGTCTGGGGCTGGTTGCCACGCATGGAGACGAGCTGCCATTCTGCGGTTTCAAAGGTGCGCCCCGCAGTGGACAGTTCATTATCGGGGGCAAAGGCGATTTTGTGGGCGGTGAGGTGACTGCGAATATTCTGGTCGAGCTGCGGCCAAAGCAGAGATCGATCATGGAAAACGAGGAGGAAGGTGAGATTGAAGTCCTTGAGAGCTCGCAAGAGAAGCGGCATCTCAGAATGAGTAAACTTGTAAGCGTCTAATCCTCCGGCATCATGGTGATAGTCCTTGCCGATCTGCATTTGATGAAATGAGATGGTGAGCGAGAAAACACGATGCAACACAAACCTTGAAGGGAAGGATGCAGATTCTGTATCGGTACTGTCCGGGCCGCAGAGCAGGGAGATCTGACGAAGTCGAGGAAGTGGTTGTCGAAGGCTCCATCGAAGACGATGAAGCGGCTGGCCCAAAGGGGCCTCCTGAGCGTCCAGATGGAGATGGTGGGGCCTGAGAAGAACCGGTAGCGCGAGATCGACGGGGCGATGTGGACGGGTTATTGTGATGCATCCGATGGAGGCTCTGTTGACGCAGAGTTTGGACAGTCCCAGCGCTGTCATCACGCTCCTGGAAGCGGCCGATAGGTGGAGTAACTGTGGAGAACGCAGTGGACGGGGGTGGTAGAGTAGAAGAAAAGGGATTGGCATTGGAGGGCCGCGACTGTGCGCCAGTGAAAGTTGAGGAGGTGCTGGGCTGGGAAGTGACGAAGAGGTTTTGGGACTGAGTGCTAGATGATGATGGAATGGATGCCGGGTGGAAAGAGAACGGATTCGAGGCAGCGGACTGCATGGGAGGGAGGAAGGACTGGCGGGGATTGGCGGAAGGGACGTTGGAGGCGGTGGATGATGTCACCATTGTCGCCGCCGGGGGTGCTGGGGCAGCGGTTGGGGCAGGTGCAGAAGAGGCGACACCGGCTGTTCCCGATCTTGACAAAATGTTAAAAGAAGCAAGAGATGTGGGAGGGGGGGACGTACCGCCCTGCATGGGCCAGCCAGATTTTTGCGCATTTGAGGCAGGGAGTGTTAGGCCCCCAGGGTTCGGGCTTAGAGACAGAGTTGTTATTTTGAGCGATGAGGGGCGAGAGAAGGTGCACATACACTAAAAAAGCCACCACAGTGCAACTCCAGGTTAGGTCCACGCCGGTAAGCGTTGTTTGGGTTGGCGGGGTCGTCTTGGAGATCGACCAAGTGCGAAAGATAACCATGACCGCAGAAACAAAGCTCTTGAGGCTGACGCGGATAATCCCTGCACTGGAAGAAGTGTGAACGAACGAGTTATGCAAGACAGATGAAAGAGAAGGATACCTCTCCAGATTGTGCACTGAAAAACCCACCGCAGGCGAGCGCACATTCGGGGTGAATACATTTGCCTCGCGGCGGAAGGTAGTAGGGTCCTTGCTGGTAGGAGGAGATGGCCATGGCGGTCACAAGGCTTGTGGCATGAGACTGTACAGTTGCTGACCAAGAGGGGCTGGCGCAAAAGGTGAGACATTAGGTAGAAATTTAGGCCAGATCGAATTGGGAACGAAAGGAGATGCTGGATTGGGATGAGATACAAACATAGAGGCAGTGTGGCATTGATGTCGAGCACCTGTCAACATCGCCACACAAGGTGGCACACACATGTTGACATCGAGTGGGTACATTGATTGTAACTATTCAAGAGGATTGATGCCCATTGACACCACTGAATGTCATTAATGTCCACACTATGGGCATTGATGGACATCGATGGCCATCGCCAAAATCAATGGCCATCAATGGACATTGATGGCCATCGGGGTTTTGTCCAATAACGCCCGTCCAGGCTATAGCGGGGAAATGATATATCATCGCGTTCTCGGGAGAGAAGCAGTGTGATATATCGTCGTCTCTCGCTGAGAATGGGCTGTGATATATCACTGAGAGATGCTGACCTTTTGGGTAACCCCTGCACGCGCGCTTGCCCGCTCGCTGCTTCCCGCCCACTGCTGGCGCGTGGCTGTGCCTCCCGCCTTTCCCAAAAAGGCTGCTCGCTGCCCGTTTGCCGCTGCTTATATTACCCGTAGCATATCTTGTAGAGTCGAATACGATGTCTACCTGCATTTTTCCAGGTCCCGAAACGCCCTAAACGTCCTCCGAACGCTCTTGCGGGATGACGAATTTAGCAGGTGCGCTTTTGTTTGCACCTGTTATTTCTTAATCCTCCTCTCCTCCACCACCAGCGCCCGCCCTCGTTCCCGCCCTTCGGTTGCCCTGCTGGGCTTTCAGGTCGGCAGGGCCATTTTATGTGGGCTCCCCTCCTATCCTTGTCCCTTACATCCCCTCACACCCCCTACTTAGCCCGCTGCACACCTTGCCAATCCAGCCGCTTTTCCGCCCTCCTCGCTTCCCGCCGCGCTCCAGCGCCCACCGCATCCCATCCAGGCTCACCCAAGCCTCGGGTGGGTCAACGCCCGTCCTCTCCTGCCGTTTCGGGCTGGCTCGTCCGCTCTACGCGCCGCCGCGTGCCACCGATCCCACCGCTTCCCGCCGCCGCTTCCCGCCGCGCTCCAGCGCCCACCACGTCCCATCTAGGCTCACCAAAGCCTCGGGTGGGTCAACGCCCGTTCTCTCCTGCCGTTTCGGGTTGGCTCGTCCGCTCTACGCGCCGCCGCGTGCCATCGATCCCGCCGCTTCCCGCCGCGCTCCAGCGCCCACCACGTCCCATCCAGGCTCACCAAAACCTCGGGTGGGTCAACGCCCGTTCTCTCCTGCCGTTTTGGGCTGGCTCGTCCGCTCTACGCGCCGCCGCGCGCCACCGATCCCGCCGCTTCCCGCCGCCGCTTCCCGCCGCGCTCCAGCGCCCACCGCGTCCCATCCAGGCTCACCCAAGCCTCGTTTGGGTCAACGCTCGTCCTCTTCTGCCATTCCGGGTTGGCTCGTCCGCTCTACGCGCCGCCGCGCGCCACCGATCCCGCCGTTTTTCATTATGCTCGCACCGTCTTAGTTACACCATTTTAGTGACATATGCCATGTATTACTTGCTACACTACATCCAATAACATTCCTTCCTCCCACCTTCTCATTCCCCTAAGCCTTACACTTATAAACAAGATCTGTCGTTAAGTCTGGAATGATATATCACTAAATGATATATCACAAAACTCACACATAAGTCAGTTCGCGCACAAGTGAATAGATTGACAGAGGTTACACCGAGTACTACGAGGGAGCGCAAGCGTTGAAGTCTGCGAGGGACGAAATATTGGTGGTGAAGCACCGGAACGCACAAGGCCTCGCGTTGAGCAGCCCGCAGAATACCGACCCATCCTCGCGTTGAAGAGAGGCTCGTGGGTAGGGAAAGGAAACAAAGAACAAGAAGGGCTGGTTGAGCAGCCATGTGTCACACATGTATCTATCTACACGTCTTCCTCCTGTTGACCGTCAATCTCATGGCACCTCAAAGGATGAAGAAAAAACCCCACCTCTTCGTCGCGGCTGCCTGCGCATCTTTGGCTTTGCCCGCCTCGAGGGCTGCCACGATCCGCGCGTCCTCCTCCTGCTGCATCTGCTGCCGGGTGCGCTTCTTCTGGCGGATGAGGTCCGTGCCGTCCGCGTGTTTTGTGGCCAGTATGGCGCGCTTGGGGCGGGCGCCGGTGATGAAGAGCTCGTGGTTGCCCGCCGGGTTGTGGAGAGTGGCCTGCTTGCGCTTCGCTTCTGCCTCTGCGGCAGCGTGCTGGTTCTCAAGCTCCTTGGCCCATCTGCGCATCTCCGCCGCGTTAGTGCGCAGGACCGCTGCCTCGGCATTGATACGAGCGGTTTCGATGCGCGCCGCCTCCGACATCGCGGACACAACTGGCGCGGCGTTGTCGCCCACAGCTTCAGGGAGGGGATTCTTGCGCGGGCGCCCGGGGCGACGCTTCGGTGGCGCTGCGGCAGGATCCGTCACCGGGTCCGCGGACGCACCCCCGTCGTTCTCGTCGACCACCGCTGCGGGTTTTGCAGCCTGCCCACGTCCACGTCTCCCCGGTGCCTTCTTGGCGGGTGCTTTTTTGGTGGTAGGAGCGAGGGGATGTCCGGATGGTGCCTTCGTCATGGGGCGCGACTGGATGAACTGCGGGATTGCCGTCGTCGCGGTGGCGGGTGTCGTCGCAATGGCGGGTGTCGTCGCAGTGGCGGGTGTCGTCGCGGTGGTGGGCGTCGTCGTGGTGGTGGGCGTCGTTGCAACTGGTGTCACCGTAGCCGTCGGCGCAGGGCCCGTCACCGATGCCTGTTCCTCGCGCACAGCTGCCGTCGCATTTGCCACGGCGCTCCGGAACGCGCTGAGGGCCGATGGGCGAGGGCGGGTGTTAGTGAAGCCAGGTGTGAGTGTCGGTGGCGAGGTGGTGGGGCGAGAAGGCGGGGGTGTGTAGGTGAAAGGAGAGCTCTTCGCTGCCAAATTGGCAGTTGTTGATGTCGGCGTTGCGGTGGCAACGCTGGTGATGGACGTCGGCTCGAGAGGTGGGCGGCTTGGAGGAGAGAACAAAATTGAAGAGAGTCGGAATGAGGAAGAAGACGGCGCTGCCGTGGAGGTGGAAGATGGGGTGCGGATTGGTGTTTTGGTGAATGCCTGGAAGAGGGCGCTTGGCCGATAGCTGGGGAACTCAAAGCCGTTTACATTCGTTGTCTCGAATGACAACGACTGGCGTCCGGGACTGCCGCCCACCGCACGATATTTCGCGAACGGTGCGTCTGTGTAGATGGGCCGTGCGGCTGGGCGTGGCACTTGAGCAGCCGGCCCACTGAGGAAGGGATTGTCGTCTGGAGGGGAACTGAAGAGCGGGTCTTGCTGCGCACCCCCGTCATTCAAGAAAGTAGGTGCCGCTGCAGTGAAATCGAATTCCGAGTCGCCCAGGTTCTCCATCATCTGATCGAAGTCCACTGTCGAGAATTCCTCCGGAGAAGAGGCGTCGGAGAGCAGGGGGAGCAAAGCATTGGCGTGAGCAGGAGGGGTGGGATCCGGTCCAAAGGAAGGCACAGGTGGTGGCGCAGAGGAAGCCAAGTCGGCAGCGGGAGAAACGGCAGCAGGAGCCTTGACCCCCGGCTTGCCCTTGCCTTTGGGTTTGGGCTTGGGCTTGGTCTTCGGCTTCGCGGGAGCAGGTTTCGGCAAGTCATCGCCTGGGAGGGGTTCCATGGCGATCAGGCCCTCGGGGTGAGCAGGGAGCTCATCCTCCCCACCGCTGTCGGGAAGCGCTCGGGCGTCACGGACCTCGTGCGCTGGGATCATCTCAGCGCAAAGAATCCACGCAAGTTGGGATACTCACGAAAAGCGCGCTTTAGCCACTTGACAAAGAGAGGCTTGAATAGGTCTTCGAATTCGGGGCAAGAAGCGGCGAAGTCCAAGCCCAGTGACGTCGTTCCAAAGCAGATTCTGTCAAGCCACGATCAGCGTTACATACTGTGTACACAAGCGCCCACAAACCCAAAACGGCACTTACGTTTTCATAGAGATCTGCCCACCACGACGAGGCATTGGCCCACCGACAAGCGTTACTCCAAAGCACCCCGCCTCCCGAATCGTCATCTGGTGGACCTTCGCGTAAACAGCCGGTATCTGGTCAAAACCACTGGATCGACTTCGTGTCAACGACGGCCCAATTACAATCCCAGACAAACCACTTACTGTTGCAATTGCTCCGGTGTCTTTTCGTCCGCACTTTCCTCATCGTCCGGGTCGTCGTTGCCACGGCTCAAGTTCGCCTCCTCCGTCACGTCCGCTACCTCCAACTTCACCTCATCGGACTCTGCCGCAAACAATTCCATCGAGGTCGTTCGCCACAGACTCATCCGCGCAGCCCGAAGCTCTTTCAGTCGCTTCTCAGCGCGCTTTTCCTCCTCCAACTGGGCTGTCTTCAATTCCTCCGTCAAAAGCGTGATATCGACCTGCGCAGCGAGTGCCGCGCGTATGTCGTCCGCCTCCTGCACCATCTGGGCATAGCCACGCGTTGCGACCTCGTCCCGAATCTTCGAGGCGTACAGTTTCTGGTACATCTCGATCTCGCGCAGGGTCGCGTCGTTTTGGGTTTGGCCAACAGCGAGAACAAAGAACGAATCGCGTTGGAGTTCGAAGCTCCCCCATTGCCCTGGTTAATCAGGCGCTCCTGGTAGCGCATCCAGCGCTTCAATCGCTAATGTGCAACCGTGAGCTGATGTTCCATGTTCCCAGCTCGCGCTTACCTGCTTCAAGAGTGCCGTTTGAGCGCCGATGGCCTTGACTTCCGCAGTGTGCACTGGGTCCATCGAATTACCCACTGGAATTAGTGCAGCTGGCCAGCGTTCAAACCAATCAGTCTCCAGTTTGCTCCAGAACCGAGTGAGCGACTCTGTCTTTTGGTTCTCCTTGGCTTTCAAATACGACGGCAACCTCAAATGCAGGAATGCAGTTTCGTCTTTGCTCGCCCAGGTGGGAGGGGCCATTGTTTATTGCTGACAAGTATGAGCGGTGAGCCTTTTTTTTTTGAGGGAGTGGGTGGGGATGCGTCAAAGAGGGATGCGACAAGGGTTTCGAGGTACTGTTTCTCCGGGATTGCCACTTTTGCCGCTAAAACTTATCCAAATACAGGTTATATTTTTCCTTCCGCTTACTCACTACATTGAAATCAAGGCGCCCTTTTTTAAAAAACTGGTAAACCTGTTATCTTCAGCCGTAACCAAGTGTTTCTCATGTGTTCCTCATGTGTTTCTCATAGGCGCGCCCCATTCGTCCAAAAGCCCCCGCGCCACCATCAGCTGCTCCCGGAAGGAGCTTCCCCATCTTTCGAAATATCTGGAAGTGATTGCGCTTGCTTCTATTGCGACCCGCGTGTAGCCGCGTGCCTCAACGGTTTGTGTTTTGATAAGACGCGTCCCTGCCCTGCCCTCTTTCTTATCCCTCTCACTCACAGCATGACTTCTGGAACCTCTGCCGCCACTGCTGCCCCCGCCCCCACCACGGCCCCCGCCCCCACCGCTCGTGATGAGCTCAAGGCAGCACTCGCGACAGTCAGCAAGCTGCTCACCCGTGCACATTCTGTTGTGCGCACCGCCGAGGAATTAAATGGTATGTTAGCTCACACACCCTTTCTCACCCACCTTAAGTTTATCTAGACAAGCTCCCTGCAATCCTCGCTCGACTCAATGTGGAGGAGGCTGCCGACAGTAAGTCTCCATAGTCTCCATTCTGCCTCCAAAATAATTCGATTTATTTCGCAGATGTTTTTGTCCGCGCTGTTGCAAAGACTCCTCAGCAAGTGGCGGCCAAGCATGCCAACGAACCCGAAGGCTCCCGCCCTTGGTGGGTGGTGTTCGTGGGGCGTGAGCCCGGCCTGTATACCACTGTGTACGTTTTTTTTTTCACCTCCCCTTCCGTTCAACGATTTTCTTATTTGATACCTCAGCGAGGAGGCCAACCTCCAGATCAAAGGCTGCCCGGGCCAGGAGTACCGGCGCAAGACGAGCAAGCCGGAGGCTCTCGCCTTCTACGAACTCATGTACTCGACCGGGAAGGTTGAAAAGTGGGTCGAGCTTGTGGAGGAGTAGTTACTTGCGCCGTTTCTTTGTATGCCGTCTGCCAATCCAGCTTCGTGTTTTTTGCGCCCTGCCCTTTGTGTGAAATAAAATCAAACTCCCCGTCTGAGCGTCTCCCACCCGGGAACTTGATGACCCGATAACGCTGTTGTCTGCTCTCACAACGCCCATGCACTGATCATCCGAGAAAGCAAAGCCGCACATTCATTGCAATAAACGACGAGGAGCCACGGAGCTCCGTACAATGTACATAGATCGCGGTAGGATATCAGTCAATCGCTAATTGGAAACCCATGAGCTTCGGGATCCCACTCTGAGTAGAAAAAGTATCAACACACCTGTCATAGTCGGGGGCTATGAGCGCCCATCTTGCATTCATAAGGCCTTCGTGTGAATCCCCGATGCCGCTGTGAGCCATTATCAGCAAGGAAAGACAAATCAGGAACCTTTTACCGATCCGGCAAGATGCCTGTTGTTGACGCTGAGGCGCGGAGAAACAGCAGGGATTCAACGGCAGCAGAAATCTCCTTGTCGGCGTCTGAGCACGGTCTGTGGAAGAGAGGAACTGATTAGTAGAATTTGAGCGATACCTTCCATGCTTACTCATTGGACGGTGGGTCGTGCACAGCGTCCACACAATCCATTGGCTGCTGGATGGCTTCGCTGGGCACCGAGGTAAGCACATCCGCGACGTCGCATGGAGCGCCATTGCAGTCCCAGGTTTGTAAACGCTTCGGTATCTTGGGGGGGTCCCAGCGCCGTCTGGCTAGTTTCTTGGCGGCACTGGGCATTGTGTGTGAGTCGTGCCAAAGAAGGTTGATTGTATTTTCGATTGGGCGCACCGCTGTTCTGCCATTCGTAACCGTTTCTTCTCTTTAACCTCCGGGTGGTTCTCGTAGTATCGAGCAGATGCCGCTTTCCATTGATCCCGCTTGGCCTCGAGAGCTTCCCGCGCGGCCCTTCGCTCTTCTTTACGGGCCTGGATACTCGCGTGCCGTCGTCGTCGACTGCCAGATTGAAGTCAGCGTAGGTCTTGCTCGGTGACATAACTTACGCAGCATCTGCCTGTTGCTGACATTCGGCGAGCTGGGCGTCGAACTCTTCCGACGAGGACGACGAGGATGCCGAATGTGAAACAGAAGGAGCCATGATCGGCGTCGGGATCAAGGAGAAAATAAGCGCCCATGTCCCAAACGGGCCCAATGTGATGGGTCGAAAAGCGGCATCTCGGTGGCTCGGTAGATGCCGCTTTTCGACCCATCACATTAGGCCCGTTTGAGCACCGGCGCTTATGTTCTTCTCAACTGGAACACCTTTCTCCTTCGCCGTCCAGATGACAGAAGCCTACAATACAAACAGATAGACTCCACCCGCCTCCTGCATTACTTGAAACTCTTTAGAAACCGCTGCCCCAGTTCTTTTACTACTTCTTGCAAAGGTCACGCCGATCAGCTATACGTCTCTATGCTGCAGTTCCCTACGATTAATCCCCAGGTGCGCTTCGAAGATTTTCTTAAGGATAGAGGCTTACAATACTTACTAAATATTGGTTCAAATTTTGTACGCCACCCGACTTCTAAAACCCATCTTGTGTTCAACCGCAGTCGTTGCGTTTTTCAGACTGCGCAGCTCAAAACGCCGGTGGTCTCATTTTTCCTTTGAGGGCTATATCATCCTCGGTTTCATCACCCCTGCTCGATTATCATAACGCTCTGGCCTCTGGCCCAGCGTAAGGCCGCTAAACTGCTGCTTTTCACCGTTCTCATCAAAATTTGACATGTACCATTTCCCTCCAATTCCAAGGTAAATTTCGAACCAATTTCATTTATAGAAACGGGTTCAAGTACTAAACAAAACTAGCTATTTAAATTCGCGATAAATCCAACATGGGCCGGCCAGACCACAAAACGCTGTGTGCTCATGCGCATCACACCTGTGACGTACCGTCACACCATGCCGCAAATCGCCACCTGAACACCCCTAATGGCATTTTTCAGTCCTGGATCGTGCCACCACCTTCGCCACTCAGCAACAAAGCGCAACGAAAGGTTCAAGCGAGTCATGAATGCGCAGGCGGCGATCTTTGGCCCACCACCAAAGTCCAAGCATTCCCAGTCCCATGGCGAGCAGCCTCCCGATCAGACCACGTTCAAAGCGAGCGATCTGCCTCGCTCTTCTGGGGGCGCATGGACTGGCAAACAACGCCGTCTCTCTCGCTGCTAGCTACGGCGCCTCAAAAAGCTCCTTGACGCAGGGTACGAGCTCGTCGAGTGGAATGGGCGGTGCGTCCAGCCGATACTCAACTTAATGGCACGAGCTGATCGTGCCACACAGGGATCCTATGCTTATCCTGGATACAGATGGGCACATCATCGCTATTTTGCTCGGCTGCCCAGAAGGGGACGATTGGGACGAAGTTGTCGGATAATTCTATTTGGCAGCCCGGCTGCCAGCTGGTTTGGGGTTGCCAGATAACACTTTTCTACTTGGCAGCCCCCACGTGCGTAGATCTTTCGGACCGGTGTACCCGGCCCATCTAATCTCTTTGATCGTGTCGACTTCCTCCTACTTGCATTGTCTTGTCTCCGTTCAAGCGGCACATATTTCTATGTCTCAGGTAAGTAAGGGATCAAGGAAGTTCAGACCAACCTGTATGACCATTTCTCATTGTGCAACGACTTTCATTGACAACTGTTTAATCACAGTTCAGGCTAGGGCTCTTCTGGTCTGTTAAATGAACTAAACTTAGGTAGAGGGGCAGCCTTCTAAACATAAACGCAAGACTTTTGGCCTACTACGATTTCGTGCCATGTTTGACCATTTCTCATTCTGCAACGACTTTATTGACAACTGTTTAGTCACAATTCAGGCGAGGGCTCTTCTGCGCTGTTAAATGAATAAAATCTGGGTTAAAGGGGTTCTTTCATTTGCTAAGAGGAAGCTTTTGGCTTACTATGATTTTGTGCCATCTCCCTCTTTTATTTTATATCTGGAAGGCAACAGCGCGTCTGTCACGAAGCACGATCACATGATCGGCGGTCACACAACCAAACTTGTTGACTCCGCTCGTGTTCTCGAAAATTGAAATGCCCGTTTGCAGAGGGAGTTACATTGTGGAGAAGGAAAATGGCAGAGCATCAAAGATGGAGGGTACAAGGAAGAAAAGCCACTCGGCGGATCGGGATATGGTGGCAGCAGGGTTGACTTTATCTCCTAGAAAGCGTCGAAAGCTGTATTAAATATTCAACTGAATCGTAGCCTTGTACATACAGCCTAACCACAGAGGGCGGGCCCGGGATCTTATCAAGGATTAGCAAATTGTGGGGCTTCCAGATTCTGCATGACAACCCGTCCCGAAAAGGGGGGCTGCCAAAGAAGCCGGGCTGCCAAATATAATTATCCGAAGTTGTCGCCGAGATGGCTGAGGTTACGTTTGAAACTTTTGCATATTATCGCCTGCCAGACACTTAAGATCACCCATTTCCTGCACAGAAGCGAGGAAATTTGGCCCACTCCAAGGCCCGTCGCCAGCTGCTACAGTTAGTGCTAACGAACTGTAGCATTCGTCGCATCGCGGGCTTCCAGTCAAGTGCGTGTGCGAGTTTCTGGTCATTTGACACCGAACTGATGAGCATCAGGCGGTCTGGCGCGATATCTTCCCAAAGTGTACCAAGACTTCTGGGAGACACTTCGGGGGATTTTCGAGGATCAGCCGGAACTTGAGCAGCTGTTCAGCAACTCCATCTTTCCCGCGGCCACCTGGAACCTGGGTCCGGATGTAGCCACGGCGGACCATTTCGACGAGCGCAATGTGCCACACGGGATGTGCGGCGTAACCTCCGCCGGTGACTACAATCACAAGCGTGGCGGCCACATTTACCTGAAGCAGGTGATACTTGTTATCGAGTTCCTCTCCGGTGCTTCTATCTTGATCCCGTCGGCAGCGGTTGAGCATGGAAACACCCCCATTGAGGAGGGAGAAACGCGATATTCGATGACCCAATATGCGGCCGCGGAGCTGTTTCGATGGGTGGCGTACGGGTACCAGAGCGCCAAGTCATTGCTCGCGCAGCCAGGAGGAGCTGAAAAAAAGAAATTGTTCGACGGGGAGCCGGGAGCACGGGCGGCGGGGGCGGTGGGGCTGTTATCAAAAGCGGATGAGCTTCAGGCGGACCGCGAGGCTGTTTTTGGAAGGGGTTCGGGATAATTCGCGTACCTGGTCTTACCTTTTTAGGAATTGACTTCTTTTCTCTTGAAACTGTCGCCTCGATGAATGAAGTTGAAAGGGACGCCTGCAAGAGGGCAGCCGAAAAACACCTTCGACTCCGCCGCTTTCTCCAGCGCCCCTGCCGCAGCATGGGTACGTCCTTTTTTTAAAAAAAGCTTCTCCTCTCCTTTTATCACGCTGACCGTACCGTAGAGCGAGTCATCTTTGGCGGCCCAGCGTCACAGATTATTCAGGACATGCCTGGCCCACACAGCGACGCCGAGCAGCAGGCGCGCGTACGATTCATTCTCGAGCAGCGCGCGCGGCTCGAGGAGGAAGCTGGCCTCGTCAGAATGCTCGCGCAGCTGTCGAACCTCGACGAGCTCACGGATCTCTCCGAGTACCAGATGGCACGGGAGCGCGAAGCTGCTGCGACTCGCCGCCAGCGCGAGAGAGTGGAGGCGCGCTGCAACGCTGCCAGAGAGCGCGCCTTGAACAAACTCCCAATCACGACGGGTTCGCCGGCGCTTCGTATCATCAAAAAGAAGGGGCACCGTGCCGCACGCGACGAGCCGCTGACGGAAGACTATCTCTACCTGGACGATGCCCGCCCTGGTGTTATCGAATACGCCAAGTTGGAGCACATTTGCAAGCTTTGCCAGGGCGTCAAGTCGCACCCTGTTCGGTGAGTGGTTCTGAAGATGTTGGTGCCCAGACTGATTCGTTTTGCCAGCTACATTTGCGGCCATAGTCACTGCTTCGCATGCATTCGCATGTTCCTCGAGACGTCTTGGGAATGCCCCGACTGCCACAAGAACATCACACGCCCACCTGCCGCAGATGAAGAGGAGGAAAAGAGGATAGCGGAGGATCACCCAGCTGAGTGGGATAGAAGTAAGGTTTCTTACAGTTGGGCTGGCTTGTCTTTCCCGCGGCCGAACTATGGCAGTGATAGCGAGTAGCTTCCTTCAATCGTAGAGTAGTCTTTGATTTTTTGTGAACTTCAATGCCGGTTGCTCATCTCACTGCGAGGATTGTCAAATAAGAATAATTAATTCGAGTGGACAAAGAGTTTAATCATGCTATTGCCCCCAGCCGCTACGCCAACCGGCGGGATTGAAGCGATTACGCGGGCCGAGGACGAATGGTGGCCATTCGGAGCCCGAATACACCCGAAGGGGGGTCACACTGTCCCAATGCTCGAGCGTCCAGTTGTCAATTAAAGCTAGGCGAGGTCGTTAGTTTCATCAAAGATGCAAGCGGTGCGATCTCACCGAGAACCGCAGGATCGTTGATTCTCGCTAGATTGCGGCGGCGACGGCGATGAAGGGCTGTGGGGCAAGGTTAGCTGCTTGGTTTGAGGCCTGTGGAAGGACGCTCACCGCGCGCATGCTTACTGTGGGCACAACACTTGAGTGCAGCTTGTGGCATGAGGTGATCGAAGACAGAAAATGATTGGGCGCGGGGCAGATCCGTCCTTGATGCGAAGAAGCGCGTGAAAGAATGCACAGACGCGGAGAGCCGCCAAGAGCGTCACTTCTTTGTATTCCTACTATAGGTAAAATTCACGTCAGGGATGAGGGGCCAGAATATTGATTGAGCTCCTGCCAAGTTTCTATCTACGAACCCAAGCCGTTTCAATACGTTCACCGTGGATCGTGCGGAGTTTGTATTGATACTGGCAAGCACAATCGTACCAGATACTGTACCGGGCATTGCGCAGGAACGTCGAGTTAAGGAAGTGGTAGAAGTCGTAATCGAGGGCTTCCCCAGTCTGCAGGCTTTTCGAAGTCAATTCTACAGCCGGGGCGCTGGGTGAATAAATGTGAAACACCAACCTCGCACGTTGGCCGAGACTGGGGGTTATGAAAAGAGGGTAGGTTGGTGGACGGTAGACAATAACAGTATGGCCTGGAATAAATCTCTGTTAGTTTAGCTGGATAGAATAATAAGTGCACGCACTTACATGGGTTGGTCGACATGGTGGTTGCGGAAGAAGCTCCGGTTGTGTCGGCCCGGCTAAGCGCTTGTGCTGTCGTCACATCTGTGACATGTGCAAATATCCGCAATTGTGCGCTACTAGTACCTGCGCTGTGTGCGTGGGTCGCATCCGCCGTTTGCCTGCGCTGCGCGTGGGCGGACGCATCCGCCGTTGGCCTGCGCCCTGGAAGCATCCCGTGTTTGGCTGCGCTGTGGAAATATCGGTCGTTTGCCTGCACTGGGCGGGCGCGTGGGTGGACGCACCTGTCGGACTCCTCAATAGAGCATATTTGCAGCCCAAAACACCTAGCCGACGACTGTGATCCAAAATATGATGGCTGATGCAGGAAATTTGGTGACACCCAAAGCGGAAGAAGGTGACCGGCAACATCCGGCAAGCCAAGGCAAAAATGCAATATACGTCCTCTGACGCCCATTTTTTTTGCCACGGGTGGGCATGCAGTGAGTGTCCTACAATTCTCCAATCTCCACCGGAATTTTCTGTCTCGGTTATGGACTTTGACTCTCAGCAGCTCTCAGCAAAGCCCAAATCAGTCACCGAAGTCGGCTAAAAACTAGGAGTGATCCCAACAATCTGGGCGTCGATTTGGCCTGTGCAAATATGCTCTAATAGCCCCAAGGGAAAGATAAGGGTGGGTTTCATACGCGGTTGTGATTCTTTTGGGTTGGTGCTGACTCGGCACTTTTTGAACTCTCCGCGCGACCAAAGGCCGGACCATACGACTGCCCTCGGCTAGCCATGTTGATATCTCAGGTGAGTCAGTCAACGGGTTTTGTGACCTCTGTTTTTCTTGTTTCTCATGAGCAAACGCAAAGCTGCAGGAATTGCTATCGACGAAGAGGACATCAACGACGGGAGTGGCAGCGATGATTCTCGTGAAGGCTACACCGCACGGCCTGGATTCCGTCACGTTGAGCTCGTTCCGGATGAGGCTATTTCCGTTGCTGACAACGGACGGATTCGATCGACGCTCACGACAGTCCCGGTCCCAGCGTCGCCATCCAAAAAATCGCAAGTGATGCTGAACCCGGATATCGCACCACCCCTGGAACCCGAGCCAGCGCCCTTCAACCCTGAAGTGTGGCAAGAACTTTTTTCGGAGTTCGATGCCGAGTATGGTCCAGGGTTGCAGAAGGGCCCGCGAGAGGCAAGACGCTCGGTAAGAAGTGGGAAGACATAACAAATCGATACCGATTAATCTTTTCTCACAGGACAACCCCAACCAGCAATGGGTGCACTTGGATCGGGAGACGTTCCTCGACGAGCTGCTTCGCCGCGACGGCCGAGGCGACCATATCACCCAGATGTTCTGTGCTGGGAAAAACTGCCTTGCGTGTACTTGTAGCAACGCCGTGTACCGGTGCACGGACTGTTTGCATTCATGTCTCTACTGCGAAGCATGCATGGTGGAGATCCATCACCGCACACCGCTCCATCATATCGAGGTACATCTTGTTTTTGGCTTGTAGGATTGGTCTCATCTGTCTCAGAAATGGAACGGCACTTCATTCAAGAAATGCACCCTCAAATCCCTAGGGTTGCGAATTCAGCTTGGTCACAGCATCTGGGAGACTTGCCCCAACCCAGCGCCTGCGGCCGGGGACGACTTCGTCATCATCAGCACCCACACGATCGACAACGTTGGGCTCGACTACTGCAATTGCAGTCTGTCCCAGCCACGTCCGATTCAGCTGCTTCGGATGGGGTTTTATCCTGCCACTGGGACCAATCCACGTTCGGCGGCCACCTTCGCCGCGCTCGATCGATTCGACTTGACGACCTTGGAGTCTAAGTGCTCAGCTTATGAGTATTACAACAGTCTCGCGCGTGGGACTGACAATACTGGGCTCGAGCCGTCTCGGGTATGTCATTACTGCCCTGTTATATCTGGATCGACTAACCTAAGGCCTCTGGACAGGAGCGGTACGAGGAATTCCTAAGGATGACTCGTCAGTGGCAGAACCTTATGCTGCTGAAGCGCGCAGGACGCGCGCACGATCCTGCCGAGGATCGTATCGCTGCGACGGCACCTGGGGAGTGCGCGCTGCTCTGTCCCGCGTGTCCCCAGCCCGGGAAGAACCTTCCGCCTGACTGGGACAAAGTTCCTTCTGAAAAAGCGTACGTGGTGGTCTGTGATTTGACGGCGCGCTTACCGATTTGCAACAGGTTTCTATATGCGTTGTTCCTGGCGCTAGATGCGAATTTTCGCCTCAAGCGCAAGGACGTGTCTAGCGAGGAGAAGGACCCAGGACTGGGAACGGGTTGGTCTTTTTTTGGGGAGGTTAAGGCGTACATGGCACATTTGGATAAGCACTGGGATCAAAAGCAAGAGGTGAGCGCACGTTGGGTGTAAGGTGGATAGAAGACTAACTTGCACCGAAATCTGACAGCGTAGTACTTGTGTGGCACACGACGCCGTCGACAAACCGGATCGGGAGTCCCTCGGTACCGTGTCGTCGGGGATTGGGACGGTCGACTGCGCCCGTCATAACATGAAGCGTCCTAACGGCGTGGGGGACCTGCAAAAGGGAGAACGGTACGTAGTTCCTTCGCTTGAGCAGGCTGCTTTGCTGACGCTTTTTAGTAGGTACCTGAACATGGATTACATGTTCTTCATGAGTCTCGCCAACAGCCCGTTAATCCGGCTTTACGTTTCCTACGATATCGCGTGCCAATGGCACAAGAACATCTGGGAGCGTATGAAGCTGTTCTCGGAGTATGAGGGTGCGACATTCAAGGATGGCAAGAAGTTCGTTGTGTTCCTCGTCCCCAAGTTCCACCTGCCAGCGCACATCGAGGAGTGCAACGTCCTCTTCTCCTTTAACCTGACGCCATTCGTGGGACGAACGGACGGGGAGGCGCCTGAGCGAGGCTGGTCGGATGCCAACCGTCTCGCGAACAGCACCAGCATCTCGGGCCCGGGGGCGCGACGGGATGCACTGGACATCCATTTCCAGTGGTGGAATTGGAAGAAGATTGTGGCTCTCGGTACGCGTTTCTTCCCCCCCGGCGATGTGTATTTCAGAGACTAATTGATACAAAATAGGTACCGTCCTACTCAAACGCATGCAAAAGCATGTGCCGCTCATGCTCGAGACGCGAGCAGCCCAGGTCGACATGGAGGCATCGTACCCGCCGTCTGTGATCCAGGCATGGACGGAGATGGCCGTGGCCTGGGAGGCGGATGAGTCGAAGCCCAACCCGTTTTGGTCGGAGGTCAAGCGGGAGAGCCTCAAGGAGGTGAGGCTGAAACTGGCCGCCATAGCGGCGGCCGACTTGGAGCACGAGCGTGTGCGCGGTGATATGCATGAGACGGAGATGCTGTCGATGGGGCTCCAGCTGGAGGAGCAGCAGTACGTGTTCTTTTTCCTTTCAGCGTTTCCGGGCGCTAATATTTGGATAGGCGAGAGCTGGCCGCGCACATGAAGCTCGTGGGTGCGCACGAGACGGTGGATCAAGGGCGCCAGCGGATCGAGAAGGAGACGAAGCTCCGCCGCAAGATCGACGCCTGGATGGAGGTCCAGCAACTCTTCATCCCCCAGGTCGTCTTACTGCGTGAGCGCGACGACGCCGAACGGAAGCGGGTGGCGGCGACGCAGGCAATGCCTGGCATGCGGGCGCAAGACTTGAAGCTATGGCTTCCGTCTGCGATCGGCCGCCGCGCCCAGTGCGACAGGGAGCTGCAGGAGTACGAGTACATGCTCCGCAAGGGACAGGCCACGGGGGCGCTGGACGAGCTCTGCAACCTCCTGCTGGTGCGCACGCAGGAGTACAAGTACAAGGACAAGTCTCTCCATGGCGTCAAGGCGAAGACACGGTCGGGGACGAGGATCAATGGCATCAACGCGCGGATTGAGCATGCAGCCGCCGAGTACCGCGCTGCACGCCTCGCTCTGTCGTCGCTTGGCACAATCCTGCAGCGGGACGAGTGGAAGCAGCAGCTTCGGGCGCTGAAGGCGGAGGACATTCGGGCGCGGCCGTACGCATTGTTCGGGGACGAGGAGAGGCAGCGGGGGGGGAAGAGGAAGAAGGGCAAGAGGCCGAGGCTGGATCCAGAGGCAGAGGCGGAGCGTGCGAGGCAGCGTGCAGAGGACAAGAGGCCGCTGTCGTGGATCTGGATATCCCAAGCGCAGGCAGGGTCGGGGGGACCGGAGGATATGGTGCAGAACGAGGGTATGGACCGGACGCTTCCATTGCGCACGATACTGACGCAGCTCCAGCTTTGCGGATCGAATGGGCGAAGACCCGCGCAAGGGCGATGCGGTATGCAGAGGAGGTGGACTTGCTGGAGGAAGAGATGCGTCGCGTGGTGCAGTTCATGGACTGGCGGGCGGATTGGTGGCGCTCGTTGCTAGGGCTACGAGCCGCGGTGCAGCCTGATGCAGCGCTGCGCGAGGGGCATGCGGCGTACGCGCACAAGCAGGCGGGGATCATGGCGGGGCTGTCGGCGCGGTTCCAGGAGCTGTGGAAGGACGTGCCCGCCTATCTCAAGATCGCCCGCGACGAGTACGCTGCTCTGAAGCCAGACGACGACGAGGCAGAGGACTCGGGGGAGGATTCGGTTGATGACGCTCGGGCGACTGGCTGGCTTTCGGATTAAATATAGTTACATTTATTGTAGATATACACAATGTCCGCAGGTAGCTGGTTTTCTAGACGGTTTTGTCGAGAATTGCGACTAGCGTCGGCGCGAGGGACGGAGGAGTGCAGATTGCCTAATTTGGATAATTGAGTCAGCGCGCCGGGAGGATCCAGCCAAACATTCTGATACATGCTGGACATCGACGACGACGACGAGCTCACATCGAGCTCACATCTGCCAGCAGCGGCGGGGAACAATTCCTGAAAGGTAAGCGTTCTCTCAGTGATATATCACAGGTGTCTCTGGGCGAGAGTCCTGGATATATCACGCATCTTCTCTCCCGAGAGGGGGTGATATATCATCTCCCCAGTTACTTGTGGCCCGTCATAAAAGCCACTGATGCGCCCCGACTCAGTTCCCTATTCAGCAATGGCTGGAATGCATTGTTCAGTGCCACCCATTCTTCCCTGTTTTACTGCCTACCACGAGGATCTCCCGAGCTTGAAGATTTCCCCATGGCCTCGTCTGTGCCCCCAGCTGCGGGACGCCGTCCCGCGACGTTCTCTATCTCCAGGATCGTTGCTGCCGCTGGCCCGGAACGTCTGAAAGCTTACATAGCCGAGGTGGGTGTCATAAACGATGATCCAGTGGCGCGTAATGACACGTCCCATTAGATTTTTGAGCCCGACTTCGTCGCACTTGGTTACTACACTGAAGAGAATGCCGAGACCTGGCTCGACATCGATAAATTCATGCGCTGGATTAGCCGCAATGCCCCAAAGTCCGCGACGACCCCACCTTCCACGCCTGCGATACATAATTTGGCTTCCTCCCGGCGCGAGCATATCGAGCCGTCTTCATCCCAGAGCGCTCTGCCACCGTCTTCGCCACTTCCGTCGACGTCCTCGCCGATTCCACGAACTTCGCCACCTCTCAGAGCCAGAGAGTCCGTTTCTTTCGCCACTCACGCTTCCTCCTCGCGCAAATCTCCGCCAAACACTATTCCAATTTCCGATTCCGACGAAGATATGCCTGTAAGCGTCACTCTCCCCGCGGCTCGGAAACGAAAGCGGACCAGTGGTACTGAGGCCGTGGATACAGCCGCCTCCGACTCCGACTGCGTCGTTCTTCCCACTAAGAAGGGGAATGGGAAAGCTCGCAAGAAGCGAAATACGGGTGTCAAAGCAACGCACGAAGTCACCAAACAGTTCCGTGTCTCGGAGATCATCGACGTTGAGGAGCCTCAGGCGTGTTGGGCTGTACCGGACCCCGACAACGGTGAGAACTTCGTTTACCGGCTCGACATGACGGACGACGTGAGGGACTGGGTGGACGATAAGGGTGGACTGCTTTCAATGGCTGCAATCATCAAGTCCGAGGTTAGTGAGCTTTTTGGAGCGTAACCACTAGGTACTTACCGTGCTCAGGATCAGAGCACGACTGCCAGGGTGTTTTCATCTGCGACCAGCTCAATGAATCTCTCTTGGACGGACACGAACGATATCACCCCGATGATGAGGAGACCAGAGCCCTTTTCCAGGCCGAGCGCGAGGTAAATGTCCGTGAGACCTCATCCGTGGCAATGCGAGCAGCAGCGTGAGTGCCGGTGTCGTCCCTAGTTATCTTTCTGAATGATATCGTCTAGCTTTTACAAGGAGCTGCTTTTGAAGCCATGCCCGCATGTGAGCCCCGCCGGCGTGCAATGTACGGGCGGCCCTGTTTATCGGCGATTGAAAGAGGGGAGACAACTTTTCTTTCCCTATCGCCCTCCTAACTATGCGTGCAGATGAATTTCGACGGAAAGCTTGGCTTTATCGGATGCCAGAAGTATAGCCCTGGGGAGGCGCGATCCCATAGGTTCCAGACGATTCACCGCGACGTTAAAGAAGATCTTATACGCGAACTTCTCGCCAACGATGGAGTCTTCAAGTCCGACGTAGGCATCGATCCGGCGTCCGCTGAATGTGCTCGAGTTCTGCCGCCGCGGAGCGGTGGCAAAGGAGATCGTCTATGTCGTGAGTATCCACAATGACAATGGTTTCAACCGCTCATCCCAATTCAGCTTATACACATGTGAACGCGGATAATGAAGTCATTCAAGGGAAAATCATTCATCGCAAGTGTCCATCCACCATCCGAATTTTCTCCCCCGTGGATCGTTCAGACCGCCGCGCCATTATCCACTTGACCGGTGCGCACAACCACCCGAAATTCCCGTCAAGAAAGCTGTCGCGGAAGGGCAAGGATACCTATCTCGAGGCAATAAATGCTGCGAGAGTAACTGGCTTGACCGTGCTCAAGTGTGATTCGGGTAGCTATTAGCGCCATTAAATTTAGAGTGGCATGAATATAATGTTTTTCCTCAAACCAGCTCGAAGTACCTCGGATATATTCGGTGGCAACATTCCCGGAGCCGTCGACCCCGCGCTAGCAAACCCACGGATTAAACGAACATTAATTCAGAAAGTGAAGAAAGAGAACAACCCTTGTGGTCTCGGAATAGAAGGTACGTCTCTTCGCGGCACCATCAGTACCTGTACCTGATATTCATGACGTGCCTCCATTATCCAGGTGTCCTATTCTGGCAAAAGCAGATGCGCTCTCTCCCGCACGAGAAGCAGTACGTTTGGAAGGTCGTGTCCGAGAACGAGGAGGAACTCATGCCACCCAGAAAATTTGCCGATATGGCTAAGATTGTCCCCGATGAACCAATGGGCCGGATACGACGATGCCCGTACCTCAAGACACAGGCGGAAATGGATGGTTTCATCCAGTGGTGTAAGACATCTGAATACAAGGTTGTCCGAGGTAAATCCCAGTTCCTGTACCAGGTGGCATGAATTTAACGAGTTGCAGACTGGATAAACGATAAAGACGGGGCTCCATGGTTCTTCCCCTCATTCAACCAGTTCCTATCGAAGATCCCCGAGGACGACTGGCTTTTGACTCCGGGCGACACAAATCTCAATGAAAGCGCGCACCCGTACACCAATCAGCACACGGGCACAAACTTATCACTCCTTGAGGCAATTCAAGCGTGAGTGGGGCTACAATTATTTGCGAATTTAACCGCTCACTATCCCGTTCCAGTGCATACAAACTTGACCTGCAGGTCGAGGCAAAACTGCGCGCAATCGACGAGAATTGTGTCCTCGTCAATCATCTCAATACCAAGCCGCAACGCGACCGCAGAAACGATGCCCGACGAACCTCCCATTTCCGCCAGGCGTTGGGGCGCCGTGAGGCACGCGACGAACTGGAAAACATTGATGATGCGATTCAAAATTCTACGTCCTTGACCCGAGAGCTGCGAGACAAGAAAAGGAATCTTCAAAGCCTGAGTGGGGTGAAACAAACGAAGCGGAAGGGCGAGAAGAATAAGGACAAGCTCCCTGACGAGGCTGAATTAGCGGGCGAAATAGACATGGATGGTCTTGGAGATAACTCTTCACCAACACGTTCAGGCCCCGCGCCGCTTTACCTCATGGACTCTAACTTCACGTTCGACGCAGATATCCAGTTAGATCCCTCCCTGGAGCCTCTTTTCCCTACGCCGGAGCTTAACGATGATAACTTGGAGATGGATTTTACAGTTGGTGATCTCAAAGACTATCTTCCGTACGGCAATTATGATTATCCCTAGTTTTTTTCCTACTGTATAGAACCAACTTTTATTTAGATTTAGTTCAATCTTCTTTCTACACATTAATGATGAATTGAAAGTCTCTTGAATCCATCAATTCATATACTGCAAAGCTTTGCAGCTTTAAGCGCCCTTAGACGCCCACTGTCACAGACGTGACAGCACCCAAACCGGCAGGCACGATAGGATTCGGGGGAAGGTTTCCCGGGACTAAATATGTATGCCAGGAGGTTTAAACACTCCAGGTACGTCTCTGAATTGAGCCAATAGCAGGGCGAACTTAAACTGACTCCTACATGAATATCCCAATGAAGCCGCAAACGGCAATATAGGGTGCTGTTTTTAATTCCCGAGCAATTAAAAACCGGTTTATAAACCATGTTTGTAAACCGGCGTGTTTATAAACATGTTTACAAACCACTGTGTACTAGGGCGCTAAAAATCAAGTTCCTCGACCTCCCCCCCGAATTTCAGCCTCGCCGCGGGTTTCGCTCTCCTAGCCGTCTTCCCAGAGGTCCCTACCCAAGTTGAAGGACTCCGAATTTCCTCCGCGCCGGGGACCGGCTCGTCACTGAGGCAATCACGGAAAAACGGGATTATGCACCAGTACCTGGGGCAATGATATATCACTTATTCTAATCAGAGATCCGCCGTGTTATATCAGGAACTCTAATCAGAGATCCGCCTCAACTCCTTGGATAAGGTGTGTAGTGGCGGTGGATCAGGTCAGGTGGTTAGGTGGTTAGAGGTTAGTGGTCAGTGGTTAGTGGTTAGTGGTTAGCGGTTAGAGGTTAGCGGTTAGCGGTTAGGGGTAGAGGTTAGGGTTGGTTAGAGTTAGGGTCAAGGTACATATTTAAAACGGGAACGAGGCTTTAGAGGGCCAACCTGAGATGCTCCGGCTTGGGGGACCCCCCGAGCGCAGCGAGGGAGGGAGCATCGAATGCTTGGTCCCCTTCCCGCAAATGAAGGAAAATGGTGTGAATCTCTAAAAATAGACCCCATCAGCGCATCAAATTGTTGCGCCTGATGGAATTTTAACTGACGAACGGCGGGTTCCCTGGCTTTCCCGTGGCGGCGTACACCGCGGCCTTGCACAAAACACCAATTAACACCTAGAACTGCAAGTCCCTGTGCTCCAGAGTCACTTGACCATCCGGCGAGGATTTGATGGAAATTGATGGATTCATTGATGTCTTGATGGATTGATAGATCGCGGCGCATCTCTCATTAGAGTCCATGATATAACATGGCCGATCTCTCATTAGAGATTGGTGATATATCAAATCCCCGGTATGGCCTGGATTATGATATCCACAGCGTCGCGTTCGATGTCGAAGGCTAGGGAACCGAGCGGCGAGCCGGACTCGGAGCTGTCGTCAATCTCGTTGACTGTTGCCAGACCTTGGCCAGACCCGCCTCACAGTCATCTGATACCTGTGCGACTGGTGGTTGATCGCTCATCAGCAGCGATTTTTTCGGGTGCCGCCATAAAATGCTTCAGAAGCCGGAGGAGCTCCTTCAGCTTCTCGTTATAGTATGTCGCGCCCGAGCCAGACATCGGAAGCAGCGAAAATTTGCCACGTTACATAATCCTATTTATAAACCGGCCATCTCTGGCCGATCCATTTAAAAACCGGTTTATAAACCGGTGTTTATAAACATGTTTGCAAACATGAATTAGAAACAGCACCCTACGGCAATAACGGCAACGTCACCTTCCGAACCAAACAAGGCCACCCAAGTCGGGGGCGGGAGCGGCGGGAAAGCAGCGGGCTGTGTGACAGAGCTACGTGGAAGTAGAACCGTCCCAGTGGAAGCCGAGTAGCAGTGGAAGTCACTTCCACTGCGACTTTTCCGACTCGAGTGGAAGTGGAAGTAAGTGGAAGTCACTTCCACTTCCGCTATTCTGGTCATTCCTCAAATTCAAGTCTTGCATTGCCTTGCATTGAATTGCTTTGGAGCCTCGTGCTGAATCGTTTCAAGGTGAGGTTCCCACCGTGACTGGCAAAGTCGCGGTGGGATGCGAGATTGGATCGTTGGGTTGAGGCTGTGTGTGTGAGGTCGGGAATCGGGGAATATCCAGAACCGGGTGGCGAACGCAAACATTCTGAACGGGTGAGCCCGAGTACTCGAAGGAGAATAAAACGCGCCGCTTTCAATCCCTGCATATCCAATGTGATTTCGACCCGAAGCCCACCAAAAACTTTGCGTTCAAATGCCTCACAGCGCGTTTACGGCGATGAGACCCATTATTTTGTTCCTACCCATTTCTCACCCATTTCCAGTTCCCTCCGCCCCGACCCGCTTCGAATCCCTCAACCGACCGACTCCGACTCCGACGGTGTCCGACCGCTCGACTTCCTCCGACTCCGCCCGATCCCGATTCCCCACTTCCCCACTTCCCCGACTTCCCCGACTTCCCACGCCCTCCCTCCCCCGCCCTTGCTTTTTTTCAACCCGCCTCGCCTCCAGCACCCGTTGTCGACTCTCCTCTGCGCATCCGGAGATAGATCCCAGCTGATGCCAAGGCAGGGATCCCGAGTGGTCAGTAATACATACTTACGCATGAATTGAACGAGAGAGGGAGTCTGTCAAGAGAGACTACGCATGAATATAGCGCCGGGAGGGCGAAGCTACGACTCTTCATCACGTGATTTTAAGTTTTCGTCCTGCGAGTTTTGTTGTGTATATTTTTTGCGCGTCGAGAGGCTTGGAAAGGACCTCGTAGCGGTGGCATCAGCACGGCACCGCACGGTTCAACAAAGCGAGGTACGAGGTGGAAAGTATTGAAGCGTCTGTCTAGGAGAGACTAACCGCACGGCTTGTGATCAGATCGATGCCAAGTCTGCTGAGAGTTGCTTTATTGGGCTGCGCGGAGGAGTGCGTTCCCGACTGGGATTTGATGAGCTGGAACATTCATCGCATGGCCTCTCCTGGCTTTCTGGCGGTCAGTTTCAAGTTTTTCTTGAACTGAATTTGCTCCTGTGTGCTATATCTGCTCCCAGGAAGTTAATTCACGTGTCTCCAAGTCGTTTGTTCAAGTCTGCACATGGTTGAACATTTTCATGGCACGTCCTCATGCCTTCGCGGTCAGCCATCATAAACCAGTATTTGATGAGAGCTAATACCATTCACTGCACACCTTTTCCTGCATTCGCGGTACCGCGTCCGTACCGGCTTACCTCTATATTTAACCCAAGTTCGCAGTCGTCGCATCCCACTTGTCTCGAACTGATATCTACACCCAGATCACGTCACATTTCACGAGTAGTTTCAGATAAGATTATACTTGAGTTCGCCGGGCTGACTTGCCCATTGCAAGTCAAGTTTCTGTTTCTCTACCTTTTCCTCTGGGCTACCTCAGTGTCTCGGCGACGTAGTCGGGTTGAGAATTGGGTCGGGGAGCACTCGTTAATCATCGTAGATCAGCCACGCTGATTGTTGCAACGGCGGAGAAGTAATCAGTGGGCGGATGGGGTTTGATTCCGTCAGGGGGGCCAGGGCTCTGACTGAAACACTTTTTCCCTCCGCGCACACCGAAATCCATCCCATTTATTTTGATCGGATTGTAGGTAGTGATCAATGGACCCACATTGATTATTACAACGATGACAAAGAAATCAGTGGCTTCGAATCCCCCGAGGGCCTTCGCCGAGGAATTCTTCCCGCCTTGTATCACTCAAATCCGTTCTGTTTATTTTGCACTAGATGAGGGGAAGGAAGGCCCTCGTTGATCAATGGAGATCACCCGCGACAGATATATCTCGATTTCTGATATCAGCGGGCAGAGGGGGTTCGAATCCCCCCGAGGGCATGGAGGGGAGATCTGTACCATATTTTCCCTCTTTCTTTCTTTCGCAGATATGTGCGCTTGACCCTGGCTGAAATGTATGTATACCAATCTCTCGTTGTTCCGAAGATCTCCTGTTTCTCTACCTTGTCACTCTGGCCACCCTCATTCTGTTGGAGATACTGTAGCCGGGTGAGAATTGGGGAGAGAAAGCCCTCCTTAGTCATTGGAGATCACCCACACCACACTGAATATCTACCGGTGGGATAGAGGGGTTCAATTCCCCCCGAAGGCATGAGTGGGGGATACACTTTTACTCTGGCTTTCCCAAAAGTCCGGGACCATCAGGTTGAGAGTTAAGTATGCAAGCCCTCGTTGATCATGGAGATAACCCACGTTTATTGTTGGCGATGGTGACAACGGAATCAGTGGGCGGAGGGGGTTCGAATCCCCCCGAGGGCCTAAGCGCGATCTGCGTTTTTTTATTCATTTGGGATATGTTCTGTAGGGAAAGCCCTCGTTGTTCAATCGAGATCACCTACCCGAAGTTTATCAGTGACCGCAGATTGCTGGTTAGCCTAGAACGAATCAATCCTGGCACACTCGAATCTATCCGACTTATTTTAGGTAGAGGAAGGCTTCGTTGATCAATGGAGATCACCCACGAGAAATAAGTAAGGTTTCTGGAATCTGAACTCAGTAAGGGAGGGGGTTCGATTCCCCCGAAGGCATTGGGCGCGTTGCAATGACTTTTTGGCGTCCTTCTATGACCCAAATGCATGCTATGTGTGTCGCTTACATTCTGGGTAGGGGTAGCCCTCTGTGACGGGGAGCTCGAAGCTAAGTACCGGCACATGAATTAAGGTGGGTGGTTGGTCCAAGTAACAGGTATAAGTCTTAGATTAACCGGGGAATCTCAACCTGCGACAGGGTTTTTATAGTAGAGTAGAAGTAGATCAATCAGAAAAAGATGGTAACGAGTGTAGAGCCTCCGTGATAATATGATACGGATGGGAACAGAAATGGTAAGGAAGGAGCGGAATCACTGCGGTCCTCAATAAAAATTACCTCTGGAAAATCGGCCTAGAACTATGGTGTTCCTTTTCCTGGTAAAACTTTTACCTGGGTAAAATCAAGGGTAAGATTCTGTCTTTTTCATGGACTCTTACATGGGGAAACAAACAGGATCTTTGTTCGGGAAACCCCATGGAAAAAGCCCATCTTTTACCTTAGGGAAAAGAGGAGAACAAAGGAACACCCTTTGTTCATCACTTTTTCCTTGGGAAAAATCCGGTCTTTGTCTTCACAAAAAACTGTGGGAAAAGATGGCTTTTTCTCCAACGGTTGCAGCAGCTGTGATTTAATTTTGACACAAGTTACTGAGCTGGAAAAATTATTTTTTTTACACAAGTTGCTGTAGAAAAAAATTAAAATTTCACACAAGCTGCTGTATGTTACAGGCCGTAGTGGCTTATATCAATGACCGTGAGAGGCGGAGGATTAATATTTCAAGATTAATCTGAGACAAAAGATTTAATTGTGCCAGATTAATCTTGCGCAGATTAATCGGTTCAATAAAATGAATCACAACGACTGGGTTTGAACCATAGACTACTGTCATCCACAGAATGCAGCAAATTATCAGTATACCAACTTTACCACTACACTACCAGGGAGTAGCAGTGACCTATCCTGATTCCAACAATTGCCGCCATTAGATCATGTCCATCGACTAATTTCTAACCATTCATTTTGCCCCAATTGCATATGCTTCCTACTCTCTATGTCTCCTTTTTGAAGATGATTTCTTGCCCGACCAGCTAACCTTTCCCTCAGTGTTGGTTTCCGAAAACAGTTTGGTGTTATGATGGCAATATTTTGGGTACCTTCAACCAGTTAGTGGAGTGGTGTGCTACGTGGATCTTGTTAATTTGGTCGAGCTCCTGAGGTTGGTGGCTCGACTCTCGCTTCCGCAGTTCTTTCATTTTGACTTGGCCTCGGATTAATCCTGCTGCAGCAACTTGTGTGAAAATTTAATTTATTTCTACAGCAACTTGTACGAAAAATTTAAACTTTCCAGGTCAGTAACTTGTGTCAAAATTAAATCACATCTGCTGATATCACTGTTTTCTCGGGAGCTTTCCTGTGAGAAAGATCTCGTTTGTTTCTTTGTGAAAATTCACAGGAAACAACGTGAATTTTACCTTCGATTTTCCCCAGGTAAAATTTGGGCCAGGTAAATGAACAATATAGTTTGAGGCCCTTTTTCTTCAGGTAATTTTTTTCAATCACCGCAGTGAATAATAATGAGTAAATAGGTGGTGGAATAAAAAGATGTTCAGATGAAGGGTTAATGGACCGAACCGTCACACCCTCGTTGATTAAGTAGATCACCCGCACAAACTAATACAGCAGGAATGACGATCAGTGGGCGGAGGGGGCTCGAATCCCCCCGAGGGCATAGGGAGGATATGAACCGGATTTTCTCCTCTTCCACCCTTTCACAGATATGTGCTCTTAATTCAAGATGTGAGTGAAGTAGGGAAGCACTCATTGATCAAGGAGATCACCCACGTTGATTGTTGCACCAGTCACAATGGAAGCAGTGGGCAGTGTGGGTTCGAATCCGCCCAAAGGGATAGTCGTTCTCCAATCCCTTTGCCCCCTACATTAATCATAATGGACAGTACCTCGATTGATTACGCACTTTGAAGCTCGACAGATACGGGTAAGGGCTGCGGGCATGCTCAGTTCTGTTTTACCTACCTCTTTATCTGTGGCCCATCGTCTTCTGTTGGATTTGGGCTGGTGAGAATTGGGTAGAGGAAGCCTTCATCGATCAATGGACATCACCCAACCGATTGCTACATGTTCAGCTTGGACTGTGGGCGGAGGGGGTTCGATTTCCACAGGGCATCAGCGAGGATCACAAAATTTTGTTTGCTTGCATCACTCAAATGCAACCTATGTATTTTGGTCGGCTTGTAGGCATGAAAACCCTCGTTGATCAATTGAGATCACCTACGTTGATTGTTACATCGGTTGCACCGGAATCAGTGGGCGGAGGGGGTTCGAATCCCACCGAAGGCATGGTGAATGATCTCTGTCCAATCTTTCCCCCCCTACATACATCAATGGACAGCACATCGCACCCGAAGCTCGACGGATAGGTACAAGGGCTGCCATGGGTGGTTCAATTCTGTTTCTGTTTTCTCCCCCCTTTTAGTCCTACCGTATCTTCTTCTGTCGCATTTAGGCTGATGAGATTTGGGTGGGGGCGGCCTCGTTGACCATGGAGGTCACCCACACTGATTGTCCATTAATTTTTCGTATTAGAGTGGGCGGAGGGGTTCCACTCCCCCCGAGGGCATAGTAAGGATATAAACCTGATTTTATCCACTTCCACCCTTTCGCAGATATGTGCTCTTAATTAAAGATGTGGGTGAGGTAGGGATGCCCTCGTTGATCAATGGATCACCCACGTTGATTATCGCACCGATCGCACCGGAATCAGTGGGCGGTGGCAGTTCGACTCCCCCCGAAGGCATGGTTGGGGTCTAGTATTATTTTCCCCCCTACATTAATCATAATGCCAGTACCTCGATTGCGCACTTTGAAGCTCGACGGATAGGTGTAAGGGCTGCTACGGGTGGTTCAATTCTGTTTCTGTTTTTTCCCCCATTTCAGTTCTATCTTATCTTCGTCTATTGCATTTAGCCTAGGGAGAACTGGGCGGGACTCTCGTTGATCAATGGAAGTCACCCACACCGATCATGTATAAGTTTTTCTTGTTAGAGTGGGCGGAGGGGACTCGAATCCCCCCGAGGGCTTGACTGGAGGGTGATGTATTCTTTCCACCCATGCGCATCGCCCAACTCCATCCTACCAGCTTTGTTAAAGTCATCAATGGAGCGCACATCGATTGCGCCCCTTGAAGCTTGATGAATTATTGATTGTGCATCTTGAAGGTTGACATATAGATGTAAGGATACGGGCATGTTCACTTCCGGCTGTGTACTCTGGCGTTCCCTCAAAAGTCTGATACAATCCAGGTGAGAACCAAGGTATGAAGCCCTCGTTGATCATGGAGATCACCCACACCAAGTTAGATAGCCAACGAGTAGAGTGATTAGTGGGTAGAGGGGGTTCGAAATCCCCCAGGGCTTAGGCGGTATCCGCTTCCTTTTTATTCATTTGGGATGCATTCTGGGTAGGGAGAGCCCTCATTATTCAATCGAGATCACTTACCCGAGGTAGATTATCAGTGGCAGATTGCTGGTTAGCCTAGAACGAATCAATCCTCGCATATTCAAATCCATCCAATTTATTTTGGTCGAATCATAGGTAGAGGAGGCCCTCGTTGATCAAGGAGATCACCCACGAGAAATATATATAAGGTTTCGGAACTCAGTGGGGGGAGGGGGTTCGAATCCCCCCGAAGGCATGAGACGCATAGTGATGACTTTTTGGCTTCCTTCCGTCACCTAAATATGCTATGTGTGTCGCTTACATTCTAGGTAGGGGAAGCCCTCGGTGATCAAGGAGATCACCCGCATAAACTAATGCAACAGCAATAATCAATGGGCAGAGGGGGTTCGATTCCCCTCGGTGGTCATGGAGCTGACGAGGTCCTTTTTTTGGTCCTTACTCGTATATAATCATATTATTTACTGGGGGTGTGAGTTAGGTAGGGAAGCCCCCATTGATCAATGGAGGTCGCCCACAGTGATTATGTATAAGTTTTTCTTGTTAGAGTGGGCGGAGGATGATAGTACTAGCGCAGGAGTGGGAATTCTGCGGAGAATTTTGCGTCGCCTCGACCCGGCTTCTCGCATTCTTGTGGTCCTAGATTCAAACTCGCACCATCCGCATTGGGACTCAAAAACCAAAACTCCAACATGCGACGCTGATTTCGAACTGCACGACCTGCTCACCGCCAACCCCCTCCTCCTCGTTACGCCGCCGGATGTCCCTACCCATATATCCGGTAACGTTATTGACCTCGGATGGTGCTCTCCCGCGCTTTTCCTATCAATCCGAGACTTCGTGGTTGATCCTGACCTTTGTGTTGGCAGTGACCATCTGCCAATTCACTACGTCCTCGACTTCAATGTCGTCCGGTGGGATTCGACCAAGTTCAACGCCAACGAGATGGACTTGGAAAGATTCTTGGCTATTCTTCGTCAGCACCTCGGCTTACAGCCCCTGCCGCCCATCTCAACCGAGGCCGAACTGGACGAGGCGTGCAGATTCTCTGCTCAGTCGCAAAACGATGGTGGACGCCGCTGCTTTCTAGACTCCTCAAGGCGGTGCGCGCAGCTCGTCGGAAGTTCCAGAAGTACCTACTCCCTTCGCTCCGCAAGATATGGCTCGATGCTCGGCGTGACTTCTATGTAGCCATCACCCAAGCAAAACAGGAAGCCTGGCACGCATTTGTTCGAGAATTGGATAGGATAGATCTCTTCAAGGCTCTCAACCGTCTCAAAGAGCGTCAGTCAGCAATTTTCCCTGCCATCTGTGACACCCAAAGCGGCCTGGTGGCACTCTCCCACATCGACCGCGGCAGAACTCTCGGCCTCGCTTGGTTCGGAGACTGCGCAACTGACGTTTCGAGTATAGCCGTGCCCCCAGAAGTGACCCCGGATCTGCGCGTCGATCAATCTGGCAACGGCACCCGGAGAAAGCGCGGGGGGGTTCGCTTAGGGGCTCAGCCTCTAAGTGAACTTCCGCCCCCGGCGGACAGGCAAGATCCAATGCCTGCCCCCACGTTCACGTCTGATCCACCGAGACCCCCAGCTGTTGATCCCGTCGAACTCGCCACAACTATCCCCATCGTCGACGAACGTCCCTGTGCCGCCGTTACAGAAAAGGAGATAGATGGCGTGATTTTCGCGTCCGCTGCCTGGAAGGCCCCGGACCGATACGGGATCCAAATGGGCTATATCCATCGCGCTTGGCCGGTTATCGCCGACTGGGTGCGGACGATATTCAGGTCTTCCATCTGTCTCGGTGTCAAGCCCACCTCCTTTAAAGCTAACACCGCTACCCCAATCCACAAACAGGGAAAGAAAGATAAAACTTCTACGAAAGCATGGCGACCTGTCGAAAACTACGAGCACATTCTGGCGAAACCCCTGGAACGACTTGTAGCGGATCGCATTTCTTTCGAAGCGGAGTCCCTTCATTTCTTGCATCCTGCCCAGCATGGTGGACGACCGGGGCACAGCACCGCGCAAGCCGTGAACGGATATATATATCATGTCAAGTCCGAACTGGACCACGGGAACATAGTCTCGACTCTATTCTACGACCTCAAGGGAGCATTCAACCGCATCTCGCACCAGGTCCTAGTTCAAGAACTTGCAGCGCTCGGCTTTCCCCGGTCAATTATCCGCTGGGTTGCTTCGTTTTTGCACCATCACCTCGTCACGGTGGTAATCGATGGCGTTCGAACGGTCACCTTCCGTTGCGCGGTGGAAGGCGCGCCGCAAGGATCTCCCCTCTCAGTCATCCTCTTCCTTATCTCCATTAACCGTCTCCTCCAACGTTTACAGTCGATCGGGGTACACACCAGTTGGATGTATGGCTTCGTGGATGACACCAACTTCAGCACCGCCAGTAAATCGGCGTCCCAGAATATCGCGATCCTCAACAAAGCTGCTCTGATGGCGGTCAGCTGGGCAACTGACGATCACGCCACCTTCGAGAAGACGAAAACGGAGCTCATTCACCATTCAACGGGACAGAGGCACCTATCCTCCTACACCGTGAATCTCGATGGCGAGGTTATTCACCCATCGAAATCGGTAAAATGGGTAGGTGTCTGGTTAGACCAGAAGCTGAAGGGGTATGTGCACATCAAACACCGAGCCGCGTCCGCCGCTCGGGCGCTGAACGCCTCCCTTGCCCTTACGCACGCTGTCTGGGGCTTGAAGCCACTAATGGTCCGTGGCCTGGCCCGCGCAACGGTGTTTCCGCGTGCCGACTACGGTGTCGCATCTCTCCTCCCTCTATCCCCGTCAGTGCTGACGCCCCTGGTTCGCGTAAACAAGTCCGTCGCGCGGTGTATCACCGGAGGATATCGTACTGCTTCCCTGGCTGCTCTGGAGAAGGAGGCCGCTATCCTCCCGGCATCTCTGCGTCTCGAATCTGGTCTCCTTCACCGGCTAGCTCAGTATCTGTCCCTCCCACCAGTGCACGGGCTGGTTCCCCTCCTCCGTGAAGCGATGGCTTTTCACCCTCGTAACCCCAAGCTGGCGTCCTCCCTCCACTACGTCGAACGGTTGCCTGCTGTGCACCTTCCCGATGGTGTCCCAGCGCAAGGCCAGCGGCTCCGCGATCGAAAAACACCACGAGCTGTCGTCCTAGAGCCAGCTAACGTACAGATGCTGGATCACTCGATGGGAATGGAGCGTATCCTCCCAGTAAGGATTGGTACGGGTCAACCCCGGGTCAGAAATCGCTGACCCGGACCCCAACCCCGCTCTCACCCAGACCCTGAAGTCGGATCAGGGTCGGGGTCAAACCCGGGGGTCAGCGGGTCACCCGCGGGATTTGCGGCAATAAGGTCGTGAATAAAGCCCGAGACATATTACAATCATAGACTATGATACAGCTCATTGCAACATGTACTCATTCTCGTAACCATCTTCGAACTCGGGCTCTTCCAGTGTCCGCCCGAAGGGCGAAGGCTTCAAATTTTGAAGCCTTCAGGAAGGCCTTCAAGAAGGCCTTCAGAATTTTCGGCCGACCTTGAAGCCCTTCTGAAGCCCTTCAACTATCACGTGTGATATCATTTTCACCTTCCGCTCCCTCGTGACGGACGAAGTCTCCCCTCGTCTCCCTAACCGTCTCCCGGCATGGAAATCCATGATGCTTCAAGCGTTGTTTGGCGGGGCGCAAAAACCGCGCGCTCGGAAACCATCGGTGCGAGTGATGGAGTGGGAGGAGATCTTGATGGAAGCTTTGGCAGATGCGGCCGAGGATGAATCGCCCGATGATAATACTATCGAGGTTGATTCACGCGTATGTAGTTACTTTTAATTCGACGGTTTGGCAACTTTGGCTGTGCCAGATGATGTGGGAAAAAAAATTGAAGGGCTTCAGATGCCCTTAAATTGAAGGCCTTCACCCTTCAGAAGGCCTTCAGGGTTTCCAAAACCGGATTGAAGGCCTTCAGGACGGACACTGGGCTCTTCCAGATCTTCACCGTTCTCTCCTTTCTGAAGGTCCTCCAAAATGGTCTCAGCCTCAACATCCACATCTTTGACAAATCCCAGCAGACTCCAGGTTCCAAGGCACATCAGTGCACGCGGTTGCCGGGTTAAATTTCTGAGACCCTGACCCTGACCCGGCTCAGACCCGACCCGGACCCGACCGGGTCAACCCCGACCCGTGCCAATCCCTACCTCCCGGTGTATGCACCACCTTGGGCCGAGTCACTTCCGGTAACCACAATCATCCCGTCAAAATCCGACGCAGTTGAGGTTCTCCGGAAGATGCTACTTGACGATAGCTGGCAACATTCTACCTGGTTTACAGAGGGTTCGTTACTAGACGAGCGGGGGGGTGGTGCAGCGGTTAGGGTCGAGGAGGCTGTGCAGCGCGAGGTGATTCTGAGGCCACCAGTGGGTGACGGGCAGGTGACAGAGGGGGAGGTTGAGGGCATAATCGGAGGAGCGGAGAGCGCAATCAGCGCTGACTTTGACCGCGCGCTGATGGTTTCCGACTCACAGGCAGGGGTACGGTAAAAATGACGCGCACTGACGCGGACCGGCGCGGACTGACGCGGCATTGACGCGGCGGTGGCTGCGTCATTGACGCGGCACCGGCGCGCAGCCCATAACTATTGAATGGGTGCTCTCCCAGGCTAAAGTCAAGTTGGGGCAACGATTTCTAGTTCGGATACATCATTATATCACAGAAAAACCAGACCTAAATTTTCATCAGTCATCACCAAGAACAGCATGTTCTTGTAGTTAATGGTCCATATAAGCAATATAGCGCCTTTTCGAGCCGGAAGCGCTCGAATTGAGGGGGAGTCGACCATTTCCTATGTCCCCTGCTGACACTGAGTAATGCAGGCATAGCATGTTCGATAATTCGGGGGTTTGGTAAAATTAGATGCGGGTGCCACCTGCCATCACGGACATGTGGGAATGGCAGGTGTAGATGTATCTGTGCGGCTCTTCAGGATACACATTATGACTTTACTGCACTGACATGAACATCTATACAAGTCTCCTGTAGTCAGACTCAAAACAATAAAATCAAGATAGTCGAAATTTCAGTTGACATTCTGTACTAGAATTGACGGTGAAAGATAAAGTGTTGCACGGTTCAATTTCCATAGTCAGCTCCGAATTTGTGACCAGCAGAGAGAGGAGAGACGTAATGATATCCTAGATTTACTTACTGACCTGCATAAGTGCTGTAGATTGACTTCGGAGAGGATAAAGACTCTCTATAATCAACTAAGTTTGACTTGTACACCAACGATATCCAAACGATACTGTAACATTAACATCCGTTGATATCCATATGGTGCCCACTGCTGATCAGGATGGTTTCAGCGGCAGGATATAGAACGGATTGTCCTGTCATGCTGGCGGTGACAGTGCATTACTTCCGGGGTGTTCACAGTGTTGTGGGTGAGGCGAGTGACGCGGCGGTCCAAAATTCAGTGACGTCCTTCGCGGCATTCTCATTTCTGTGCAAAGCCTTGCCTCGTGTGCTGATCTTACACGTGGTGTCCCTGAGACGTCTCCAAAATGTCTATGATGTTGGCCCTGACATACATGAAGATTGTTGACCGACACAGCACTGGTGCCGACTGGGTCGTTATTGACCTTGGGGTGTTCGAGTCAACCGCGAGAATATGTCCTGTAGGAGGTACATGTTCTGCACTTCCAATCCCAACCACCTTGAGTGCCATCAAGACTTCGATACTCTCCGCATTCTAGTATAATCATCAGGCTGCGAGAGGTTATAAGTCTTGCTGCGGAAATACTAGGCGCCAAAATGTCAGATATAATATTTACAGAGCAATGAGCAACAAAAATGCCGCCGTAGCTCAACAGTAGGGGTGCTCAATATCTCGGTCGACCTGGGTCAGGTCGAGTTTTAATAATCACTTCTGGGCCAGATATTGAATTGAAATCCGATCTGACCCAGGTCGAGCTAGATATTGAGCACCCTAATTTACCTGGCTGCACTTGGATCCGGACTTGTCTTACATTGAGCCCAGTTGACTAGAGTGATAAAATGCGGCGTCGATATGGCGGGTCAAGAAGTGAGGACCATTGCAATACTTCTTTTCAATGAATAATACACGTTGGAGGAGCAAGGTGTGCTAACCAGCCACTGAAACGAAACTACTGACCAGGTATGTCCAGGCATATTAAGTATGAACAAAGTATACATGACCTAGGTGCAAGCGGTGTAAAGATGTGTGAGAAATGGGTGCTTTACCGCTCCCTCATGGCGTCAACTAACTCCCCAGACACTCCCTGTTGGCGTGGCATAAGCACGGCTTTGACGCGGCACTGACACGGGTTGACGCACAGTGACGCGGCATTGACGCGGCATCGGCACGCATTGACGCGGCGTTGACGCGGCAGCGACGCGCAACTGACGCGGAGTTGCCGCGGTAGTTTGAATTTCATGAGATGTTTGAATGGATTAAAAATAAGCTGAAGGTAGCGCATTGTGTTTCCTAGAGATGCACACCCTTTCAGAGGACAGTTCAGTACCAAATAGACCCAAAACCACAAATTTAATCAAACATGGGGATTCCGCGTCAATGCCGCGTCAGTCCGCGTCAATTTCTCCTGACCCCACAGGCAGGATTGCGAGGGATCACTTCCACCGTAGCACGTTCTGGTCAATTCCGAGCAATCAAGGATGACCAACTCATCCGCGGCGCTCTGGAACGACTCCCTGCTCTCCAAATAACCAACCTCTGGACTCCGGCGCATATCAGAACCATTGGTAATGAACTTGCGGACGTGGCGGCTAAAGCATCAACTTCATTACCCCGGCCCCCTTCCATACCCGTCTCCCTCACGACCTGCAAACGCCGGATCAACGAAGCTATCATTGCGCGATGGACGACTCAATGGCGCTCCAGCGTTACAGGCCGCGCCCTTCGTCGTATCGACCAATCGGCCCCATCCCTAATACTCCGCTCACCGTACACCGCCTCGATCCCTCGAGGGATGATATCCATCCTGGCTCGCCTGCGAACCAATTTCTCTCGTCTTAATGCCACAAGATTTCGGCTACGCCAGATAGACTCTCCGCGATGCGACGCCTGCGGCGGCTCCTCCGAGACCCGAGCTCATTATCTCCTCCATTGCGCGGCCTGCATCAGGAAAATCTGAACTGGCCACAGAGACCCATATAGACCCATATAGTGGACATAATCAATATAGCCAGAGGATGAAACTTATAGAAAGGTGGGAGGGATCTCTTGAAACATATAGACACTCATAGCCCGCCATAGTTCTGATGTCGGCTATTATAGTCGCCGTAGCGATAGCACTCAAAGTACTCATAGCCAACCACAGATCACGAAAAAAATGTCAAATGAATGCTATTCGGCTCTACCAACAACTGAGATACGTATGAATACTGCATCCGCAATTAGCTTTTACGCTGCAAATGGGGCTCGGAGCGATGCCGGCGTCGAAGGGAAGGGGAGGACGGGGTAGGCGGGAAGCTCAAGGAGGGAGCATGAACGACGCGACTATAGATACAGGGCGGGACAAGAGGCAGGGTCATTTGGTGGGAGATCCGGACTTGATGGTTCGTCGCGTGCATGAATATGTCATTGGAGCGAAAAAATTCCTTGCTTGACAATTTGCGTATCATCGGTGTATATTGAGGTCCCGAGGTCTTCGAGAATCCAAACAAGGACCGCGGAGAGATGTCCTTGATGACCCATACTTGAATGGAAGTTTCGGCTTGGTGGGACCGAGACCGTTCAACATCCCTTCGAGGTGTCGGCGGGTACCGGAGAACCGGATGATTGGCTTAATGGTTCGAGCATGTCCGTGAGACAAAATGAGGAAGCATTGTCAGAATTTTGAGCGCATTTTGAGCACCCTGAGGAACGGCAACCTGAATATTGAGATGTCCTTGTCCAAGCGCTCGGTATGGCTCTTGATTTCTGAGAGTAGGCCATGGCGAGTCAGAGTTCTGTGACTGTTTTATATTTAAATCCGAGGAAGCCCAGGTTCTTGAAGGTGCTTGCAGTGTGTTGATAGGTGTTGATCTGGCGAGGGCGGATCGAGGCGGGTGCTAGACACCAAGAAAGAAGGGAGTGGGCACTCGGTTGCGAGTTGCACACTAGCAAGTTGGAGGCATGCCACGGGGGGTTCCGCGAGATGTGGTTGAGCTCGATAACACCGGCGAAGGAAATGAAGATGGGAGGGCGAGAGTGAAAGGCTTAGGCACGGCCTCACCAACATGCACGTAATCCGAACACACAGTAACAAACATTGCGCACGGACCTTCCGAATCCTGACTCTTTCTCTACGCTTTCTCCTCCGCAGTGGTCTGCACACCTTGGGACCATGTCAGCTCTCTGTTCCATTCGCCGCAAGAACCTCTGCAGGCTTCCGTTACTTTCCTCTTTATCCCAATTTCTCAGCACATGACTTACACACGAGTCACGCGACCGTTTCCGACGCTCAGATACTGTGATAAGCCTTCGAAGGATCGAAATGCCAGTGCTGGCTCTTGGATGAGGCTTATGTCCCTGGTTTTAGGACGTCCACGTCTCAGAGCACGCTCCCGTACTGCCAACAGACCCTGCAGGCTCGGCCACCGATCACTTCATTCGCTCCGGCGCAGCTGTGGGTTGCAGCTCCGTAAATATGGATGATTCCGTGCTGGTTGGCTGCCCCTTCAACTCAACACGCCATTTACCTTACGCCCGCGACATCCAGTCCTCATTTCCAATACTCAAAGAACTTCCAAGTGCCGTTTGTTGTGGTGTTACCTCATCACAAATGTGTGTCGAATACGGCCACGCCCACGGCTATATGTGTGTTGAGCTTGGTGGTGCCAGACCTTGATTTCGTACACAAGGTGCATGACAATGCCCCTTGCCCCGCGCACAATTCACTGAGTCTATCATCGCGTACAAGTCACATGGAGGTTTGGGGTAGCTGCCCGTCCACTCCTGCCCGTGATTCATAGTCCGTAAATCACTCATCTTAGCATTTAGTTTCTATTTGTAGTGCGGGCTCCTAATGCAATATCTATTTTATCTCTACCATTCTGAGCCCATCAACTCGCAAATCGGTGCCGCAAAACTGAAAGATGTTCATAGACCTCGAAGGTGAGTACCAGCACCAAGACAAAATCTATAGCAACTCATAGACAGCCATAGACACATAGAGCAGGGTGCTGATTCTATAGACCTGGATAGTCCATCAAAGACTGATATAGTCGTCCATGTGTCTATCATAGCATTTCAGTTTTTCCTGATGTGGGATCGTTTCCGCCCCCGCTCCAATCAGCCTCATATGTCGCGGGCCTCCTAGGTGCCGTCGATGTCCCATCGCTCCTCTCCCACCCGAAGCTCCTCAAGGCCCTCATAAAGTTTATTGAAGCCACGGTGAAATGATGCACCAAAGTGCAGCAGTGAGATCAAATACAAAAGAGTTAGACAAAGTCTACACTCCAATATATCTCAAATCAACCACTAACAACTCCAATGTCTTGTGTGTGTGCTCGGGGAGGTAGGACAGGTGTATCGTCCTTCAATCTCAATAAGTTCTTTAAAACCTTGCCAATCAAACACTTATAGTGCGATGAAAATGCCAATATATTGCCTATCCTAGTTACTAACCAACAAACCCACTGCTGGACTTATAGCAAATGGCACAAGGCCGCACTAGAGACTAGGCTGAGTTGAATGCAAAGGACAAGGCCTTGTTCAACCAAAATAGCTCAGATAAGACTTCAGACGATAGCCAATGTCTGAGAGGTCCAATATATGCCAACAGGGGCGTGGGGTTCACTGTTCTATCTAATTTACATGCCGAGTTTTATATTGTACAGTACAGCCTTGATAAATGGAAATATTGTAAAGATCCACCCCAAACTCCGGGGTTTCCGCAGCAGTTTCCCACGTGAGGCCGTGAATGCCGAGTGTATGAGTCAGTCAATTCGGTCCCACTAAAACTCCGACTGTTTCTAAGCTAAAAACGAGTTATTCCCCAAGGAATAACACAGCCTTTTGAATTGTTTCCTGTGCTAATATAAATCTCCATGGCATTCCTGACTCATTATGACTCAGAAAACAGCGCCCAAGGCTGCTCTGGACATTCTAGAGGATGCCTAGACCTCCTAACCGGTGTTTAGCTGTCTCCGACACCAAGGAGTGCCCGCAAATGCCCGGAGAATTCCCACAGTTCCCAATAAGGTAAGTTAGTACCTCCATTGAATGTATCCTCTTCCAAATGTTCCCGAGAGTGAAGCAAGGGTTATCCTCTTGTTATATAGCTGTATATATGTTCCTCCTCATGTCCCATGTGTTTAATTGATCGCCTAGCGTCTATATTATGCTCAAACTTGTTGCACAAAATGTGAAACTTGCAGGAGTATTTCTATAGCCAGTATGATGGATATTGTGTTTGAACCTGGTGTTTTGACGCGTCCTGCAGCCTAGCACTCAGCCCTGGGATAGGTTAGTACTCTAATGTGTCCTTATTGACGAGTTTTATCAGTGTTATTTTAACTGAAAGGTCGCAAAATTGGTTGTTTCAAGCATGTTTAATTTCATGCCTCATCAATGGCTCGCTTCTTGCCCTCATGATTTTCTTTCTCTCCGCTTTTCCTCCTCATACCTTACATATATACATATAATAACTTTCCTCTCTCTTTCTTACCTACACTGTCCCGCACCAGTACGGCCGCCGTCCTCACTCAATAGAGAGGTTGCGCACCAGCCATTGGAGCCGATCAATGGTTAATTTGCTGTGCGCACACGAATGGCTCCACCCGCCAAGCTCGGACGTCAATGGCTGGTGGAGCCATTGGCCTGGCATTTTTCGCGCGGGTGGAGCCATTAGTTGCGCACACCAAATAAGCCACGTAATGGCTCCAATGGCTTTTGCACAACCTCTCTAATTACAGTA